>JBBMJY010000010.1:3132584-3271260 GCA_037833715.1 Toxotes lorentzi | reverse complement strand
CGAACCTGTGTGGACGACGCTTCCAAGAGCGATTTGGTTGGTTGCTGCAGAAGACGACTGAGCACTGGTGGGCCGTCACTTCCATCTGTAATTTAAAGGGAAAGCCCCCCCCCCCCCCCCACAAAAAATACTTAAAGTTCCCACCCACTTTTTGAGATTTTTTTTTCTTGCACCATGTCGGGCATGCCCCCGTCCGTCCTCCCCGTCAAACCCACATCCCTGTGTCTATTCACAGTGTGGATGCGTGGCTCTGCGTGCGTGTGTGTGTGGTCATTAAAAGGTGGTTCAGGGACCTCTAAAGGTCACTAAAGAGGCTCAAGGGGTCCAGGATACATTTTACTATCTGCATCATATTTTTGATATATTTATGGCACCGAGATAAACCTGATAAACCTGGTCATCTGCCTCAAGGTGCATTTAATTGTAGCCACAACAAACAAGTAACAACCAATCAGAACCTCTCGTGCAATAATATATATTAAAAAAAGAGTTCAGTTTGACAATGTGCCACCATCTATAAAGTCTTCTAACAAATCACTCTCCTTCCTAAATGTTAGTGTCAGTTCATAACACACAATCACAATGAGTTTTTAACCAGCTTAGTTATCCACTGCTTACAAAGCGTCATGGGTGGTTCTTTTTTGTTTGTTTGTTTTTTTTAGTTTTTATAGTTCAAACTACATTAAATGATACTTTAACGTGATAATATTAATTATTATTACTGCAAATATAAAAAGTTTGGCACAATTAAGCTGTAGCTGTGTAAAAGTTGTATATGCACTGACCGACGTTACAATACTCTAACAAAACTATAGAAAGCCTGCTGAAGGGCTCCATGGTTACAGCATTACATCCAGCTTTGAATCTTGTGTGTACAGATGAGGACTGCAGTCCTGAAATAAATACTAACCATGTGTTCCAGGTTAGTACCAGGTTATCGAATCATGTAAAATGACATGAGTACAAATTAATTTGGTGGGTGTGTACATGTTTCATAAACTCTAAGAGCGATTGTGGTGACAAGAATAAAGCTTTCTCACTGTATCTGCTCTGTAGCTGCTGGCAGGATGTGGTGCTCTCTGAAAGAAACTGTGGCTAAGAAAGTGAGAGAGAAGCGAACCAGATCCTCGGCGAACAGCACGAGTTACTCAGATCTGTTTCAATGGAGAGATTACAATCAATCAGCAGCAACAACTGCAGCTCACGAGAGGCTGAAAATGCCCTCCATTAAAAAGCCTCCGTAGTCAGTCGCTGCAGTTTTCTCCCATCCTTTTCCACAGGGAGGTCAGAGGTCAGGGTTAGCTATGAAACAGCAGCCATCTCGGTGTCAGGACTTCAGCTCATATTGCTGCAGTCATCCATGTGCAGGAATCGTTTGTACGGTCCAACCTGTCCTAGTTAGTTAGAATAACATTTATTTTATTTTAAAATCAGCTATTCATGTTTTCCCTTGTATGAACCTCAGGCTGTTCTTGGGAAATAATGAATATTATGTGCATTCATGCATGCATGTTGTGCCTTATAATGTAAAACCACAAGATGGAGCCAGACTACACGAGTCCAATTCAACATTTCCATTAATCTGCTGTTTACGAACCATTTTCACGTTACTCTGTATACAACACTGTCATAAACACAAACAGACAATCAGTGGAATTAATGGAAAAGGCAGTTTATTGCAACAAAAAACCCCAAACAAATAAATGAAAGAAAATGAGATAAATGAACATATGTGGCATGTTAAGATTTGACAGAGTAAATAAATAGCTGCACAGATTTAGACATACTTTAACAGTTTGATCACTCAGGCAGGAATGATACGCACTTCCAGGTGTGACATACCCCTGACACATACCATTCAGTCAAACTCACAAAACACACTTCCATGTCACTGTTAGGACAGTGTGTGAAAACCCACTCTCTGCTTCCTATGGTTAACCTTCATCCCTTAAAATGATCATCACTCACTCTCTCTTTGTTAGTGGCTGCATCCAAAGAGCTGCAAGTGCTGTTTTGGTTACATTTCTACAAGAAAATAAGAAAAAATAAAACACCAGGCCAAAGGCACACTAACACGGAGAATACTGATATTCAAATAAAGAAGGAAATAAACAGATGCTTTGGAAAAGGTATGACGGAGGAATTGCATGATGTTGGATGAAGAGATTCACAGATAGTACAAAGTGGTGGTGGGAGAGTGTGAGAAAAGAGTAGAGCAGATAAGGCGAAGAGAAGGGAAAGAACCAAAACAGATGGATCCTTTCAGATTAACGACGACTTCATTCTCATGTGTACAAATATTCAGAGATGGTGTCGTGACTTTCCTGTTCTATTCTCATGGAGCTGGATGGATGGTGGGAGCGGGGTTTTGGTCAGGTGTTTGGACATGGTCAACGCAGCATCACCAGGCAGACAGGCTGGGGGTTAAATCTCGGTTGTGGTCGGTTTGGAGCTCCTAGCTGGGAGAGAGCGCAGGGCTGGGTTCAGTGCTGATGTTGACCAAACACTCGCTGGACTTGAGGCTGGCCAGGGACTTGGAGCTCGGTAAAGAAGCAAGAGAGCCGCACAGACCCAGCATGGAGGGAGTGTTGTCTTTCCCTACAGGGACAAAACAGAGAAAATACAAGATAAAAAAAAAAAATCAGCTTATGATCATGCATAGTTCAAGCTGCCCACATGGAGCTCCATAAACAGGCATCAAGCCTGCCTTTGTATGAGCATGTACATGTGCATGGGTGGCTGCCACTGAGAGGCTTTTATGCAGCTGGGGAGGGTACAAATATATTACTGTGACCTTAGTACTGTGCTTTGTATGTTAGAGCAACAACAACAAAACAATGCTAATTTTACATGTTCTAGCTAAAGGCCAGCTACTAAAATAAATAAATAAAAAAACATTTTATGATGGTCAGATAGCCACTCACAGTCTGCGAGCTCAATATCAGAACCACAAACTGCTACACATTTTACCATATAAGATTTAATGAATATGTTGTGATGTGTTTCAGTGGCAATTAAAAAGTCACTTTACCTGCTGAAGTCCAGGCAGCGTCTCCGTTCTGTCTCCCATCAGTCTTCTGGGAGTCAGAGTTCAGACTGACTTCAGCAGAAAGTTGCTCCAAACTGTGGAAACTCCTCCTGGATGGACAAAAAAATCTCATCGTCATATCATGACACAAATGAATACTGGTGGATGTTCATTTCCAGTAGGAATGAAAGTTTCCAGACACTCTGTACATGAATGTTTACCTGCGAAACAGTTTGACATCGCCTTGGTTGTTTGTGATGGTGGACCACTGGTTGACCAGCGGGATGGAGAGGTCTTTAGCCAGATGGCAGGAATCACAGGGCATGAGAGAAGAGCTGGATGAATCACAGAAAGAAAATGATTAATTTCAAAGAAATACTTTTCATTTTATGTAAGTGTGTACCAGAACATCAAAGGTGGAAGTAAAAAAAATGTGTAATCCCTTATGAATGTCAGTGAGTCTCTTTTTTGTGTGACTGAAGTTCAGTATTTTTTGAAGTCATTCCTAGAACACTTACTTCAATATACACTCTCTGATGTTCTTACAGCATCCAATAGTACCAACAAATCCCGCAATTTCTAAACATAGTGTGAAACTCTTCGCAGTTCTTAGGTGAGTTTGAAAACAGGACTGCACAGGACTACACTTTTAGGAATGTGTTTTGTATGACTAAATAAATATGTAGCCTCTCAATGTGTTCTACATCATAACCTGGCATAATCAAAAATGTCATTTGAATCAAGTTTTCAGTCTTTTCATTTTCTGTAAAGAAAAAAAATCTGCTACATTAAGTATGTTTATAGACACAATAACTTATTTCTACTGGAGAAAATGTTCCATCAAAATAACTGCTCCTTGTTATAAGATCATTTTTAAACTCAAATTTTAACCTTTTAAACCCCTGCTAAACATGCATGTACTTAATAATGATGGAAAGCTCATGTATATTAGAGAGAGTAGGAACAAATATCTAAAATCAGTCCAAAGCACATGGTTATAGTTGGAACCTTTTGTCAGGTAAATGTAATCCAAAGTGTGTTCTTGTGCTTCCTTACAGTTGTGCCTGCAGCTCCAGCACGATGGCCTCCAGCTCCTTCTTCTCCTGTTGGCTCTGGACTGTCAGCTCCTCCACCTTGGCTCTCAGACGCTTGTTCTCCGTCTCCACGTTCTTCAGCTGTGACTCCCGCAGACGCACCAGCTCCTCCAAGTAACCCTGCACGCCATGCACAAAAGGAAACGGGTTTATGTGTTGAAGAATTGAAATAGCATTAACTTGGTTTTAGAGGTCGTTGTGAGTCACCTTCTGGGCGTAGACGATCTTAAACCTCTGCTCCATTTTGCGGCACTTGTTGCTCCAGCTTTCCTCGTCAGTCACCAGAGGAATGTAGGGATGCTCCGGGACACTCTCCTCGCTGTTACTGCTGTCCACACTGCGGCGGTCCTCGTCATCGCTCAGGTAGTCATAACTATACAACAGTTAGGCAGGAGGCTTGCACAGAGTTGAACTTTCACACACATGCAACGCGAAATGTGAAGTGACAAGATCGGCTCACCTCTGAGTGAACTTCAGGTAGGGTGTGTAGTCAATCACAGCTGAAGATTTCCCATCCAGAGTCTCGCCCTTCAAGCAAAAACTGCACAGAAACAGACTTTTTAGGATGCTCTTCTCTCTAGAATGTCATTAATGACTGAAAAACTATTTTCTATGGGTGTGTACACGATCCATCAGTGTATATATTGTAAAAGGAGTAAATCTTTTTTTTAAATGAAAGAGAAAAAATGGCCACTTTATGTTTCAGAATAAATAAAATAAGATTTCTAAGACAGATGCCTTCATAGTTATTTAATATAATTTTACTTATACTTATATTATTAATATAGCATATTGTGTATTGTGTATACTGTGTAGTGGTGTATGTACTTATATACTGACACGTTGTATATCAGAGTCTGTGGTTTATGTCTTCACCTGAAATCAATGGCACTCAGTCCAATCAGCATGCCGGTCAGAACTGTGGCCTCCTCTCTCAGCATAATGGCTCCATCATCATAGAACCTCCTGTCAGGTGAAGAGGTGATTATCTCCTCTGAACTTACACTTAGATTCATAAATATGGCTAGTATAAAGAAAATCTGAAATTTGTGGGTTGTCCCTTTAAGTCATTCATCTGACCTGGTCGTTCTTGTGTCCCTCAGAGCAGTGGACACATATTCAGACAGACGTTTCTCCATCAGCGCCACTCGAATCCACGCCCGGCCCTGTGGGACAACGCAAGAAGTGAGCAGGACTTTCTTTGATGCTCTCTCTAGTAATACGGCCCACCCCCCACACACACACACACACACAAGCAAATCACGCACACGTTTGTGCATACAAATATGCTTGCCTTGGCTCGTGATGTGCTGATGTTCTCTATGTTTTCGATGCTGGCGATGCAGTTGTTCTGCACCTTGCTGCATGCCAGCCGGATATATTCCCAGAAACTGCGCTGTCCATCTGAGCTGAACCAGCTTCCTGAACCTGGTCCAAGATTTGAACACAGAACTGAATCATTTCTGCTCTGACAGCAGCCCACACTGTAAGGCATGCAGCTACGGCAACAGCACAGCTGACACACCTGTTTTTGGCCTTTTGCTAATAATATCACCTTGATTCTATGGTTAATATCTACAGTTTAATATGTGAAAGAGATAGAGAGTCTATTCTAGTCTTCTATTAAATATCTTTTTACTGTCTCACTTCCAAAGTCATATTAACTGATTTGTCCATCTTTTCCTGTGCTATATGTTACCTGCAGTGTTACCTTTGAAGCGATGGCTGAGGATGTGCTCTAAAATGGCGGCAAAGTTAATAAACTCCTCGGATGAGTCATCTATGGGCTCTGCTGTGTACTTTTCTAGGAGAGTCTTTACAGAGAATCTGAAATAGAAGCACACAGAGAAAGTGGAATTAGAAAAACACAAAGACAGAACAATGGAAAGAAAAATCTACTTCACATTTGTGAAGGATTTGAACTTCCAGTTGGTTGCCTGCTGCACAAGCCAGTGAAATGCAGCCGTGTACTGTATCCAAGCAGACAAATGTACTACTGTATTTGAACCCTGTAACAACAGAAGGGAGGAGCTTTTTTTTTTTTGGGAACCACGCCATCTTATCATACTGAGGTCACCCCAATTGTCTTGTGTACTGCACAATGTACCCCTTCAGTGCTTTGGCAGTGTTATCATGACAACAACACAATTAATCCCCTGTCCTTTCAGCCTTTGTGCACGCTGTGCTTCCAGGTCCTTTTGGGTCATGTCCCATTGGGGGACCGGCCAGCATCAAAGAATGATCAAATAATTCCCTCCCCCTCATCTATACATTGTGGTCTGATCTATTTAGGGCAGCTGCTGCTGCAGCTTTAGTTTGGCTTTTGACCTCAACAGCTCACCCTGCTGTACCACAGGACAGAAGCTATGCAGCCTGCATGTTAGGAGCCTGCATTCAGGCACAGGCTCGGGCTGACTGCCTCCGCTTCGATGGGCAACACTAGTATCACCGAGGGCAAGACTGCCCTGGCAGTGGGAAACACCTCCATAGCCAGGGGAAAAACTACCGTCTCCTTGGGCAACTCCTCCATCTTCAGGGGAGTGACCACCACCTCCATGGGAGACTCTACCATTCAAAGGCAAAAGACGACCGTGGCTCTGGGACGGGCCAGCTTCAGCCGAGGAACCACAACCACCTCCTTCCGCAAAGCCTTGACGTCCAAGCGCAGGAACACCTAAATGGAAAGGACCCCTGAAACCGGGGCTAAGACACCCAAAGCCTCCAAGCAGTCCAAAAAAGGCTCTAACAATGAGTGGAAAACCACATTCTCGTCAAGCAAGACCTCCTTCACCAAAGGCAGGGTTTCGATCCTGAGGACTAAGTACGCCATCTCCTGGGGTAAATCCTCGATCTCCTGGAGCAGAACCACCATAACTTTGGGAAACACCAGCATAGCAGTGGGTAAAACATCTGTTACACGAGGGGAGACCACGAGCTCTCTCACCACTCTGACATTCACTCATGGGACCAAGTCTGTGTCTGTGGTCAAAACCACCCTCACCAGGGGCAAAGAAACTCACAGCAACGTCTACTGGGATTTTCACACATGAATCCTGCACATACGTAAAAACCCAAGGATATGTCTATCTGGTCAGTTTTAGCAGGTTAGTAATATAATAGTCAATAAAAAAAAAACAGCTGCTATGTTTGTGATCAATGTGTGTCAAAAGTTACAGGTCAATAAGCAGGACCTTTTTCATGTTTAACCTGTCTGCACAAAGTACAAGAGCCAGTTCTCAAGTACCAAAGTGAGTGAGCTGCAGATCTAATGGGTTTGCAATCAAGAGTCATGCTTGCGCATGTTATGCAAATGTGACAGCGATGAGATGATGGTTTATGGTGTGTCAACTTGGCAGGGAGGGGAAGTGTGTGATGTATGTGGTGACACAAAAGAGAGTGTGTATACTTTTCATCAGCACTATTCTCTTTTATATTGTGTGTGTATAGTCATCAGCATCTTTGTCTATATCTTTGGTATAAATGTGGTGTATCTGGGAATGCTGATAAGATTGGTTGATATTCTGACGTCTATCTGCACTTCCATAACTACTCGAATGCCAAATTTTCAACAACACACTTTTTTTTAGTTTTGAACTAGAAAACTGTACAACCTGACTGATGTAACATTGCTTATAAAAGTAACATGTCTAAACACTGCCTGGGTTGATTGTTTTGTATGTAGAGTTGACCTTTGGTGGCATAAAATGGAAGAAAAAAAAAAGACTCATTTGCCGGAATGAGTTGTAAACAGTTGAACAAGGACACAGACGGATAACAAACACACCAACTGAAGGGACCACACCTATATGGAGGGGACAACACAAATACAGGATGGGTGCAATCAAAGCCTAAAGCACATGTGGAGAACACGAAGGCATTCATCCGTTCTCTTATCAATTCTGACACGATGCGACTCATTCCACATATGGTGCATACAGTCGTACACAGAGGGAATGTCTTACAACCAGAGGCTATAGGGAACAATAGCTCAGAAGAAAGTGATGTCACCGCAGATTGTCCCCTTTGCAACAATGTGTCCTTCAACCGTCCGGTGTCGTCGTGGCGACGGGACAATCGCTCCACTGTCCCAGACTCCCCAGATAGGCTGTGGCCACCTACGGCTGCCTCTGTCCATTCACAGGGACACATGGGTGGTATGTGGCCTTCCAGAGCCCACGTCGACCAGCTCAACGAAGGCATTATGCGACACGGGGGTCGCGCTATCCACGCTTAGCATTCTGGTCTGCTCTGGATTGCAGCTGAAGTTACTATTATCCCTGAGGTCTTGCAGAGCAGGGCGTGCTGCATGAGTGTGCGATGCTTCGCGTCGAGTGAGCCCCGAACCCCGCCGTCGAATCTGGGTCAGGAAGACGAGCCTCTCCTCAATGGGCAACACCAGCTTCACCGAGGGGAAGACGGCCTTAACCCTGGGCAACACCACCATAAAGAGGGGGAAGACCAAGCTTGCCATGGGGAACTCCTCCATCACCAGGGGCAGGAGCACGACATCTCTGGGCTCCTCCACCATCACCAGTGGGAAGACCAAGATCTCCTTGGGCAGTGCCTCGTTCAGCAGAGGCACCACCACCACCTCTTTTCGGAAAGCCATCTTCCCCAAACGCAAGACGCTCTAGATGAGAGGGGATGGCATCGCGGGGTGGGGGGACTGGCACAAAATGTCACAAGAAAAGAGCATCATCACAGAAAGCATACGGACACCACTACACCATCTGAACAGGGTCTGAAAACTGGATTAAATTTACTTTTGGAGCTTTGACTTGTTATGGTCATGCCGGATTTATCAAGTTCACAGGTCAGTGGCATTTAACTCTGTCTCATAATGTTTTCTCATGGCATGGATGTATGTGCTCTGCTCCACCATGACCCAAAAAAATCCACTTGTTTGCTAACAAGCACAAATACTGTGTTTTGGAGCCAGGATTCACAATCATTGCCACATTTAAGATCTGCATTAAACCACAGGCGCTACACTGACATTACTGAACCTGATCAGAAAAGAAGCTTTGCGAGATATGACTTTGTAGAGAAATGTACTATTCTGTCTAAAATTCAGGACGAAGAATGTGGAGTGAAACGTGACTCCCTCTTTGTGCAGACTTCCTGTGACAGAAAGTGTGTGAAATCAAGCAACTCCTCACTATTTAGTGTGCTGAGCCCTAGAAAAACCAACAAGTGCCCCCAAGTGGTTCCCAGGTCCCAGTATGGGATCCATGATTTACGGCTGAACAACCTGTTTGCTGATGTGATGTGAAGGAAGTCAACTGTTGAAAAAGGCCTCTCTGACCTGATAAAGTGACAGCGTTACCTCAGAAGGGACATGACAGCAGATGACTGTAAATTAACTGAAGTCCTTTGATCTGAAGGGGAATCACTGGCACGCCTTAAATGCAAATGGATGGAGTGGAAAAGCAACATGGTCTTGGTACGATTTGACACTGAAAAACAACTGCAGGGCCTCCTGACAAGCTTCTTTTGTGCCCCCTCTCACTCAGCCTGGATCTCCGCCAAGCCCACTCTCAGCTCTCTTTAAATGCCCTGTTGTTCTCCTATCTCACCCCTCTACTGTACTTACACAACAGTGTTTGATCTGCAGCACCACCTAGGATAACCAAAGCTGCACGTATTGGCCTAACCTAAACATGCAAAGCTTCACAGTAACGCTTTAAACTTTCTTTTTTTTTTTCCTCACTCCCTCATAAACATTTCCGTGACTCCTTTCTCTTTCTCTCTCTTCTTATTTCTGTTTCTCTTTAGTCTTGGCATAACCAGCAGGATCAGATGACACAGGTGGACTCCTCACTGGCCTCACTGTGTTTATCATCCTGGACTGTTGTTGGAGAAGTCCGTCCTGTCCTGGGTTGGCACATACAGTCAAGAGAAAGAATGCCTTGTGCTCTGATGAATATTAAGATGACAAACATAATTTGGGCCATATCCAAATAGACTAAAAGATATAAAAATGCAACTACAGCAGAGTGTGTCCCTCTCTCTCTCTCACCCATCCCCTCTGTGAACAAGCGTCCAGGTAAAGTGTTTCAAGGTCAGAGGAGGTGTAGAGGGATCACGGTGAAAGATGGGCAGTGAGGGTGTTAGGTTGAGAAGCAGTGAGAGCGTAAATCAGATGTTTGAGCACGACAGGGGGGTAAAATGAGGAATAACAGGATGTCACGGTAAAATAGGTGGTGAGAGAGCAGGCTGATCCACTGGTGAGAGATGCCCAAACGTTTAGTCAAACCTATAGAAACTTCTGCTGTAATTTCACATACTTGACGGTGTTGGTGGAAATAAAAGTAGCTTCAGAAATCAGGGAAAATGCAAAAGGTGGCTGCAGAGAAAGCGAACTAGAAATCAGTGATATTCCAGTCACACAGGTTCAAAGATTTGTCCTATTACTTCTTAAAAAATGTAACTGAGAGAGACAGAAAGTGGCACAAAAATGCAGCTGTCACCCTTTACTATTTCTCAGAATAAAAAACAAAGAGCTACCCACTTGCAGAAACATGTCCAACTGATGTGAATATGTATTTGTGTTTACTAGAGTACAGAACATTTTATTCTCTCCTCTCGAGCCATGCCCCGGAAGAGCTCAGACCTCAGCCAAGATGCAGCATATCACCCGCCCTCCTCTCCCTGCCCATTCCTTTTGTTTACAGGAAGCAGCTGAAGGGCTAAAACCTTCCAGCAGACCTGTCAAGTCTCACTCATCTCATCTATGTTTTCTTAGGTTCACCGTGTCCACATCAACATGTTCCTCCGGTCACTGATGACAGCGTGACAGCTCTTAGACATGACTGAAGCAGCAAAACAGTACATTGTTAACATCAGAGTGGAGCACGGGGCCTGTAAACAACATTTTGTCAAATTCAGCTCAGATAAACAAAGTTAACCTTTAGTTGCATGAAAATTTCCACTGACTGCAGAAAGGCACAGCCACGTTAAGATAAAAACCTGTTGCTAGCGGCAACAGCACAGAGATACAGCCAATCCCGATGACACTGCTGTCAGTGTGGACATGATAAATAACACCAAGTCTCTTATACGCCATTAGAGCTAAATTCCTTTGGATTATTTTATGTTGCTGGTTTAAAAAAAAAAAAGACATTTTAACTGATATTCATGTTACCTGAGGGCTGAGACAAGCCTCTGCAGGAGGAGAAGTTAAAAACCAGGAATATTCTTAAGTTTTTTTTTTCTGCCATTATTAATTATGATTCTGAATTCTGTTTATTTACAGATGATATTACTGTGACAGGCCTCGTGCTCAAACTGTTCCCTGTGGTGTTGCAAATGTTTGATCAGGTTTTCCATTATTATACACACTCGTCTATTGCTGTACGCATGTGTCTCTAATTAAAATGGGTTCATTCTGTAAAGTATGACACTGTTAACAAGGCACTGAAACACATTAGTAGACATTAAGTAGGTTTCTGTGTCTGGTACTGGTGACCCACATTATTCCAGATCCAGTAAAACACACTTTTAAAAAGGACTGTGGTGACAGTTTGTGTGTCTGTTATGATCACAAGTGATAGAGGAACATTAGACAACAACAATGTGAATTTCTTAGCCCGAAAACAGGAACAGGAACAGACCCTTTCCACAAAAATGAAATAACTTCATCAAATGAACTGTTTTTTGAAATTGTTAATCTGTGTGTGTGCTGATTGTATGTTAAACATGTCAGAGGGGAAAAGAGGTCAGATTTTATACATATACACATGTTTTAGGGAAAAATAAAAGCTTGGCTTGGTGTACTAATCAAGCACTAACGTCAGCTTAGCTACTGTAGCCAGGCAGCAGTTCAAGCTGAGGAAGTAGCTGTGTCTCAGTCAGCACAACAGCGCCTGTATCCTGTATCCTGCACCAACATGATGCCCAGCCTGCTTTAATGCACAGCCAGAGGGTCACTGCTGATTCAGAATCTCTTAGACTGTATGATCACAACAACCTATGACTACTTGAATCAACTCTGACCAGAACAACACCAAGAAGAAGAACATAAAAAGGTCAGAAACATCATGAATGAGGTGATGCAGAACTGGAGGCGACACAGACAAGCCTGGAAGAAACTGCCCTCGAGGTGAACCTAATCAATGTCATGTTGTTCATTAGAAAATGGAAAGACACTGTGTAGTGAGCGTTACTGATGGAAAGCTGTTTGAGATTTATTTCTGTCTTGTCCAGTGTGATTGTCATTAAAATGCTTAAATGATTAAATCGGTCTTAGCACGGTCAGGCCAAAACTGAAGACAACGGTGTTGTTGTGCCCTCACTAATCTCTCTCTCTGTGTTGTGAGTCCATTGTTAGAACTTTTCTTTATTTGCAAGTATGCTCTGTGTGATGTTGTGTGTTTTGCTTCACTGTGCATGTCACTAAAATGCAGAAAGGACCTTGGACAGAAAGGTACTGGAATAAAAATGCTTGATTGTGTGTTAGTTTCAGTCTCAGTCTCTTTTTTCATGGTGGGGTCAGAAAAGACTTAAGCATGAGATATGGATGCATGAGGTTCTTATAGAGCGCCTGCACACTACACTAATAATTATATTTGCAATTCAATAACTATAGTAATCAGATAATATTAAAGGAATATCCTAAAAAATCAATGCAAAACAATAATTTAGATAGATTTAGATATTGGACTAAAATACTATAAAATAGGAAAATGTTATCAGTGTCTCAGAGGCAGTACCCAAAAAGAATATTTATACTAATACTATACTGATATATTGATAAATATATGAAGATATATTGACAAAGTGATGGATGGTGAACTCTCTGATGCACAGAAACTCTCAGCACTATCCTCTCTGAACAATGCAGAAGAAAGACAGTGATTTATGGGAGCCATATAAAGACTGCTCATCACAGTCCATCAGCACTCGATGTTCTCTGTAGGCTGACGACCAATGATGGGTGGGGGGGGGGTCCTTGCACTGCTCCCAGTGCCCTTGTCCCAAACAGGCACTCAACCTGACTGTGATGGAGAAGGAAATCTGCTGTTGGCTGTTTTATTTTCCCTGCAACTCTATTCTCCGGATGACATCCGTTATCCCACTAATCTCTTTTTTTTTTATCCTTTGAAGCTGCATTTACCAGTTTAGACAGGAATCAAGCAGGTGTCTCAACCTGTTCAAAAAATCAAGAAGACTTTCCTAAAAGGGATTTCAGAGGGATATTCAATAAATGTGACAGAAATGTATAATCTCTGGAGGAATGTTACAGCAAAGTGCATCCAGGACATGCAAATGTCCATATGCTATATTGAAGGAATATAATAGGTAATCTATTTTTTGTCATCTACATAAGCGGGTGTGATCTGGCAGAGGTAGCTCATCCTTTCTAAAGATGTGTCCATTATTCTGCATTATTTTACATCTCGTTTGTGTTCCGCTGTCATTGCTTCACCTCAGGACTGAGCGCAAGACTGGTACATATAAATACATATCCTCCATTATGGTTGTATTATTATATTTGAGGAGTGAGCAGCAGGCTGGCATTTGCAGATTAATTCAGGATGTCGACGGTGTCGTGATGTATACCTGCAAACCGTGATGAGGTTTTTTCGCTCCACGCCGACGCTCCGAGCAGACGCCTTTTTCGATGACAGACCCATAGCCATTGCTGTCTGAATGCAGCCCGACTCCATCCAGCGGCGGCCCCGGGGCCTCTTCGGGATCCGTGCCCAGGCCAGGACCCCTCCCTCCGTGGGCCCTGTGTCCTACAAACACCCGCTATCCTCTGCAGGGGAGCCACGGACGTTGCTGCTGCTGCTGGAGGAGGACAGGACAGAAACGAGCAGAGGCAAGTTAGACACGATTAAATGCGAAACTTCCGGTCTGAACTTTCAAAATGAAATCACATTCACTCGTTTGAGTGTGACTGTGTTAATTGTCGAATGGTGATACTTTTATTTCCATCTTCATTTCCGGTTTTATTCCGCTAACGTCATTCACTTGGCACAGCTGAGAGGTCAATGTAATCAGCTGTCAAGATGTAAATACAAATTCGATTTCAAATTTTCCTGCGGGGATCAATAAAGTTTTGTTTTTTTCGATTCTGATTCAAACTGATTGATTAACTTTACAACCCCCAAAGGGAAACTGACTTGCAGAGAGGCCAAAACTGAAATTACACAATAAAAATGCAGCCCACACAGTAAAAACAAGGACATGGTTCATACATGGTTCAGACCTTGGTGCCTTTGGACTAAATCAATTATGAACAGTAGTGATCAACGGAGGTCGACTACCCAGGGCTGACTCCGGGACAGTAGAGGGCGCTGTGGCGACGGTGGTTATTTATCCACTGTTGGCAAGATGGCGGAGTCAGAAGAACCGAAAGCGGGTTCTTGCACTTTTCTGTTCAAGAAATCTACAAAAAAATTCTCCGGGCGAAAGAGAAAAGCAAGCGACAGTGATAAAGGTAATAATTGCCTTTTTGAGCTAACGGTTGTAAGGTTTTAATGACATTTAAACCCTGCGCCGGTAACGCCGTGGCTTTGTCAATAGTCCCGAGATGTAAAACTAAACAGCTGGGTTTTGTGTGAGTTCTTGTTCTCCTCGTATGTTTTTTTAAGGACAGTGATACTTACTTGATTCAAAACCAAACACGTTACTGGCGACAGAAAAAATGAAAGAAATCTGGAAACAGTGCGCAGGTTGTGAAATTGTGTGTTTAAAAAAAAAAAAAAAAAAAAATGTCCCTCGTCCAAGCTGCGTTTCGGGTACCTCGGAATTTAGAGACCTATTAGTGCAGTTTATTCAGTTGTCGTTTGACGACCCTATAATATACACTCACCGACCACTTTATTAGGAAGGAACATTATCATGTTCATGAAACCGGTATTATCTTGCTGGAAGACGGTGCATTCCTTGGCAGAGCTGCCGCTCAGTGGATCACTTGGATGACCTGTTTCTACCGGATTTTCTGTATTGCACTGCAGCTACATGGTTGTGTGATTGGATAATTGCATGAATAAGAAGGTGTACAGGTGTTCCTAATAATATTCTTGCTAAATATCATCCTGGCTTCAAGATGCAAAAAAAATAAGTTAAACTTGTTTTATCAGATGGCAACAGTGACGAGGACCAGAGCTCTGTGGTCAGAAGAGCAAAGAAAGACACTCGAATCAACCCCATGATTCAAAAGGTACAACCGCAACAGCAATAATACTTTTAAAGTTCTTTTTGAGTTTAATGATGAGATAAGCATGACTCTTGTCTCGGCCCTGTCCAGTCAAAGAAGGTGGAGAGAGACGCTGTATCGTCCAGTGAAAGTGAAGATGACAAAGACAACGAGAAGATCACTGTTGCCTACAGGTCCACACGGTCAGCAGTGAGTTGAGGCTTTTCTTTTTATATCATATTTTAGTGGAGTTCCGAGAATCATGGTTTAAAGCCCCTGGTCAGGAAAAACAAACAGGAAACACTCGTCATCTTGTTGTGAATCTCTCAGCTTGATGGAGCTCCAGTAGATATTTTCCTCACTTTCCACTATTCTGCCAATCTTGTCCAAAAACAGAAACCAGAGGGACCCGAGGACATGGGTGCAACTGCCACATATCAGCTGGACACAGAGAGGGACAAGGATGCTCAGGCCATTTTTGAGAGGAGTCAGAAAATCCAAGAGGTAAGAGAGAAAGCATTATGCTTAATATGACACAACTTATTCTAGTGGCTCAGTGTTTCATTCAGTCCAACACTATTATCAAAAATATTGCTCAGTTCTAAATGTCATACCTGAAATATCAAACTGTTTTGATTTTCTCACCAACCTTTGCCTGCATCTGCGTAAATGTTACATTATGCAGTTTTTCCATTAAATAATTTTGAGGTTTCCTACTCACTGTACAAACTCTTTTTCTCCTTCAACAGGAGCTGACAGGTAAAGAGGACGATAAAATTTACCGTGGCATCAACAATTACCAAAAATTCATCAAGCCCAAAGATACCACCATGGGCAATGCCTCCTCTGGCATGGTTAGGTGAGTACTAAGGTGCTTTCATAAGATATGAGTGATGAATGCTTGGTGTTGATTCATGTAATTTACTTAAAACATTTGTACAGAAAAGGACCAATCCGAGCCCCTGAACACCTGAGAGCCACAGTCAGGTGGGACTACCAGCCCGACATCTGCAAAGACTATAAGGAGACTGGTTTCTGTGGTTTTGGAGGTGGGTATTAGATTCGTACCATTAAAATGCCAAAGTCCCCTGTTGAATAACTGAGAACTTTTCTCAATCTTGACTCTTCACATCTGTGTTCTTCATGTGCTTCTCTCCTGCTTTTAGACAGCTGTAAGTTCCTTCACGACAGATCCGACTACAAACATGGCTGGCAGATAGAGAGGGAGCTGGAGGAGGGCAGATATGGAGCCAACGGTGAGTTCAGGACGGGGATTTCGTGGCATTTTTTTGTGCCTGTATCAGCTTTTGCTGAACAATACTGTGCTTTCATCTAGATGACGAAAACTATGAAGTGAGCAGTGACGAGGAGGATTTGCCCTTTAAGTGCTTCATCTGCAGGGAATCCTTTAAGAACCCCATTGTCACAAAGTAAGTCTCTCCTTCTGTATGATTTTCTCTGCTTCTTCATCATGCAGAGACTTGCTTATTACCAGCTGCAGTGCGTTAACCAGTCAAATGTCTCCCAGGTGCAGGCACTATTTTTGTGAGGCCTGTGCTCTTCAGCATTACCGCAAGTCCAAGCGCTGCTATGTGTGCAACACGCAAACCAACGGTGTCTTCAACCCGGCTAAAGGTAAGCAGGGTCTGTCAAAAGAACTACAAATAAACTACTCCTAAGGAATTCAAGGGATGCATGCAAGTTAATGATTCCCTTCAGTCATGTTTTCTATTATTTTCCCTTTATTCCAGAGTTAATGGCCAAGATGGAGAAACATCATGCTGCAACAGACCAGCCACCCTCAGATGAGGAAGATTAGCAACACCTGAAGCTTTTCAACCCTCTCCTTATGTTTGTCCGTGTAAATTTTGAATAAAATAACTTTTTTAGAAGGTTTACTGACTCATTGTGTGGTACCATCAAGTTAAAACATTAAAGTGAACAAGGTTTATTGTTAAAAGTGAAGTTTGCCATTTGCAACACTTTGCTTTGTCCTCACTTTCAAATGCATGCAGACAAAACAAGCACCAATGTAACATTCACTTTTGACATAAGTAACATCACGCCCAGAGTAAGTTCAGGGAAATACATACTTCTATGCACTGAAGGTCAAACTAAACAGGTGTTAAGGTTGTTAACCTCTGTGCAGCAAAAGTGATGTGTAAAGCATGAGATGTAGTTTACACAAGTTAACACAGGCAGAGTGAAGAAATGCATATACATGCCTCTCCTTTAGCTGACCCTCGGGGTAAAGTCGAAAGCTTCCATCTGGTGTAGAGGGCTAAATGAGTCAGCTGTGAGGACTGGTGTGCACCCTTATGGTGGTCTCACTGAGCAGGCGGACCACATACGGTAGCCTTGTTCCAACAAGAGGTAGAGAGTCCCCTCTGAATATTTAGTAGCGGCGTCCTACTAATCCGTTTCAGGAGAATCTTTAGGTTTAGGCTACATCTACATCCATAAACCGTCCTCTGACACCTCAGCAACAGTGTGAGGAATAGAGGAGTCCTATGTGTAAGGGGGCTTGTTATGTGTAAGTAAAATATGTAAACAGGTGAGTGTGTGTGTTTGAGAGAGAGGCCATCAGTGCAGTGCAAAAGTCTGTGCATATCTAAAGAACAAAAGCTTGCAAGAGACATCAAAAAGAGGCAAGATGGCTGCTGGCTTTTAACCTCTGTCTGAGAACAGCAACTCCTTTTAGTGTGAGATTTGTATTATTTACAAGGGGGCCATTACAAAAACAAATCTTGTCCTGTCTGCTCAGAGGGCTTCCCATTAGAATCCTGCAAGAGTCTCCCCACTGAGTCCTCCACTGTCAGAAGTCCCAGTCATCCACCTCCAGGTGGCTGAGACCTGACTCCAGACTGGCTAGTCCAGAGGGAGAGTCTTGTGGCTGGGAGCTCTCGAAGCTGGTGATGGGCGACACGGGCCGCAGCAGCTCAGGCAGCGCCTCTGTGGGCCGGCGTTTGATCTGAGAGAGAAAAGGGCAGTCCTACATTTTATTTTCTGCATCATAATTTCTAAATCACATCTTTTCATTCACCTGCATGTCTATATTCAAAGTAAAGTAAGTAGAAACATTGCTAGCATGGTGAGGCATTTTCAAAGACATCTAGGTTGTACTGCAGAGACTGGAAAATGTTTTAATAATATCTGGGCTACTCTGATATTTTACACACCTGTTTGAAGAAGGGATGGCTTATGAGAGTGGTGGCAGACGGTCTGATGGAAAACAATGGGGGGAAAAAGAATTGGTGTCTTGAACCTTAAAATTTTTTTGAACATATTCTTTTAAAAATATTTATAGGTGTGCAGGAAGAGAAATGCCCACCTCTTTTCTGGGTCTCGCTGTAGGCACAGCTCAACAAAGGCGTGGAACTGTGGGGAGAACGTTCGTTTGTATGGGTGTCCTGCCGATGAGGAGGAAGGCTCCCCGTTGGAGTGTCTGACCCCTCCGGCTCCGGGACCCTCGCAGATCCCAGAGTCAGCCCCAGAGCGGGATGGTTTCATGGACAGCTCCTCAGGTGGAATAGTAGTAGTGTCCAGCAAACATGGCACCGTCCCATTTAGCTTCTCCAGCAACATCTGAGAAAGTGAAGAGAGGAGCAAGTAAGTATTAGATTAACTTCCCTTTACATTTAGGAGGACTTTTACTGTTGCGCGTGTGAAAAGGTTTCATCAATGTACAGTTTTTCTAGCTGATAATTCAATCATTCACCTGTGTAGCTGGCATGTCTTTGAAAGGGACATGTCCATTCGCCAGTTCACAGGCTGTGATGCCGAGGCTGTAGATGTCTGACCGAGAGTCGTAGCCCTGCAGGTTCTGAGGAAAACATTCACATTTGAATCAGTTTCTGTCCACTTCATCGAGACAGAACAACATTTCGAAAACCTGTGGACTATTATTACCACAGAGTCGTACAATGGTACAGAGTAGAGAAATGCAGTACCTGTTGCAGGACTTCGGGGCTGAGCCAAGGCAGCACCTTGATGCTGTACTGAGGGAAGTCATGAACAACTTTGGCTCTTTGACCATGACGGATCAGACTGAAGATACTCCGCAGGCCTGACATACAAACCTGTCCATCTGCTGAGATCAGCACGTGGCTGGCCTTCACACTCCTACACATAACCAGACACAGTCAAGACAATGAATATCCCACTGACCTGTATTTACACGTAAGGTTACGCTGGTATTTGGTTTATCATTTTTGTCAATTTATTAAAACCTAGTGGAAGTATAGGTCCAGAAACCAGCACTAAAGAAGAAATAATGAAGAGCAGAGAGTCTTCCTTTAACTCAAACCTAATCTAAAGGTATGTCTTACCGGTGCACATATCCCATGTGGTGGATGTATTCAAGAGCTTTTAGCATGCCCAGTAAAATGTATGAGATGGTCAGCTCGCTCATACCATCAGTAAAATGTGTGCAAATCAGATCTCTGGCTGACCCTGAAAAATGATCAAACACAGATAATCATGATGAGAAAGCTCTCTGCCGTTATTACATACTGCTTACAAATATTGTTAACATACTTGTATTATGTCTGATAAGATACAGCGACCGTTTAAGTGTATTTCTTACCATAAGCCATGAAGGGGGTGATGACCCACAGTTCATTTTCAGCTATAAAGACACTCTTGTAGGGCAGAATACTGGGGTGGTGAAATAACTTTGACACATGAAGTTCACCCTGGGAGGCAGAGGAAAGAAAATTACATCTTATTATGTCAAGACGACAGGTAGAGAAGATGATTGATGATCTACTTTGGCACTGAGGGCTAAGCAGTAAAGATGGGGAAGTTAATTAAACCATACACATAAGTACTCCAAATGAAGTAGTGAGATAAAAGAAAGAAACAACAGAACGGTAAAAACTACAGGGGAGCTGAACCATGCAGACTGATGGGAGTGAAGGAAGATGGCAGAATGATGCAGACCTGCAGGTAGGTAACCATGTCATTAGTGCATGACTCCAAGTCGATTCGTCGGATAGCTACGTGTTCCCCTGTGGGTCTGTATTGAGCCAGGTTCACAGTCATCAAGTCATCCAAGCCCCGGCCTAAAACAGCACAGACAACAAAGACTTGATTTAAAAAAATATTCATGTCACTGTCACACAAGTATCCTCCACTCTTTGGTTATTGAGGACTTATGCTGTAAAGATGTTGTAAAATACCAAACAAAACAAAACCAACAAAACAAATTTAGCTACAGTCCAAAAACAAACTAATAACGTTTGTGGGGCAGCCAAGTCCTGGTGTGTCTTTGCCTTTACATACCGATCACGGTGAGGAGCTCGTATGAGCTGCTGTCAGGGAGGAAGCTGCCCATGGTGTCCCGACGAGGGAGGGAGGTCAGACTCTCCTGACTGTCCTCATGGGCCTGAGGGCAGAGGGGAGGAAACAGAGCAAATGAAGATTGGTTGTGACACTGACTTCACTTGTTACAGTGTAGGATTGTACCAAAGGGCTTGTAAGTGACAACCAGAGGCTTGGTCATATGTGTGATATCTGTTAAAATAAAAGTGTTATGAAGGTGTGTTAGCACGACCCATGGCACAAGCCAAAGAAAAAAAAAAAAAAAGAATTGGAGGACACACATATTGGCACTCAAACCACCACCAGCAAAATATTTTAAAAATACACAGGTATCTACTGTAGATTTAGTAATTCAACATATTCCAATACAAGAGTAAACATACAGCAGTGCGTGTTGTTTTTATGGCCAAAGACAGCTACAGTGTCAGTATTTGTGAAACAATAATATGTGGTTTTTCCTTGATGAAGTTTTTATAATACTGTGCAGTGACAAAATATCACATAAATACAGAATCACAAAGTGCAGACTACACGTTACATATGTCTTCTTGCCTTTAGTAAAAATTTCTTCTAGACTTGTGCATCACAAACACATAGAAGAAACAGTTCTTATTGTTGGCAGTGAGGACTCCTGAGTTCCATCAATTTATCAACATTCAAATGATGGAAATGGACAGATTGCAGCAGCAAGCTGTAGAGGGAAATGAAGGCAAGATGTATTTCCATGGTGACCAGGCTGAAGACACACATTCAAAATTAGAGATGACTTCAAGATCAGAGATCTTGACTCTGAAAATATCCTTGCAGATAAAACCAGGAGTTATTCCATGTGTGGACAGTTTCGAATACTGCCGTCTGCCACAGGTAAACTTTACACGCTTTTAATTAAAACTGGCATGGCGGCAAAGTCAAACATGCTATGGCAGCCATCAGTTAAGGTAGCATCCAAAAATGTTGATCTAATCACATGGGCCACACTCGAGACTGCCAGTGTGATCAGATTCAGGGGGGTTGCCATGCATTGCAAAAGCTGAACACATGGAAGTCACTATATCTACAGCCTGGAAGGACACACAGTGGCTGATATCAAAGTGTGACACTATATCAGCTCACCATCAAATCAACAAGCCGTCACAGACTGGCAGTATCACAACACAAACACACTGAGTACTCACAACACCAATATCCTTCGAACAATTTAGAGTTTTAGTGAGGCAACTGAAAGACACCAAAACCCAAACAAAGCAGTTTCCTGAATGTTAACAGAACACTGAGGACTCAGACAGGACCATTTACACTGGCAGTATGTGAGAATTATGTGACCTCTTTTAAGGAAAAAAGCTTCACTAAACACACTACTGTTTCCCTGTGCTCTCCAACAGAAGCCCTGGTGAGTGGGGTGAAATGGCCTTTGGGCTACAAGCATGTGCAGCGTGTGTCCCGAACTGAGCACTCATGCATGCATAAATGTGCAAAGGCCTCAGGCGCCTGTGGATTCCTTCAACATTTAAATCTGTATGCGCACATACACATGCACGCACGCATATACACACAGGGCAAATGGGGGATAATGATGCAGTGACAGGAGTACCACACTTACTTTCCTGTGAGAGAGTCCCTGAGCTTGCTCTGGGGTAGAAAAACCACATCAATGACATAAAGACATGTACACACACACACACACACACACACAAAACAAGAGAAGGATCTGTGTTTAGAGCAGCTCTTGAACTGGGAAGCAGCCTCTGGTAGTGGGAGTTTGATGCATGCTGCAGAAATTTATTGATGACCTTTGCTGGTTTCCCTATCTCTAACAGTATCTGTCAGAAGCAGTAGCTTTGCCTTTCAGGCGACAATGTGACGCATCGTTATCAATACACAGTTTTCATGATAACTTGTGGGAACGTGATTAAACTAAAACTGCACTGCAACAGCAAAAATGAATTCTCACTCCAGCAAAGTGCTTACATCTGCATAAATGACTTAATTAAATATTTTCCTACCAAAGCAAATGAAAAAAATGAAAAATTATTTTGCTAAACTCTGCAGGTTCTTCCCAAATATTATGTAAGGCAATGGGAACACAGCACAGCCAAAACAGAAATGATACACTTGAACAAACATGCAACATTGAGCAATGATCGGGCCAGCGAGGAAATGAGGCAAAGCTTTCAAAGAAAGCATAATCCACTCCAGAACCTTTCCATAAAACATTAAAATTATGCTTATTGCTAATATGGAGAAATATGGCTCTTAAAAAGATAAACAAACCAATAATAAAAAGCCACAAACACACTGTCTTTTAGCTTTAGGACACCTGGAAAAGCATCATTTGTAACTCACAAACTACAGCCTTGAAAATTACTCTTTCATTCTACTTTTGCATTTAGTATAATTCTTCTATGTTCATTATCAAAACCATATGCTTTCTCTGGTCATAAAGTGAGTGCTGGAAATATCACAGAAAAAAAAAACCACTGCCACGAGTCATAGTGAGGAATTACCACAAGCACCGGCTGATAAATGTAAATGTAGCTTATGACTAATCAGCAATTCTACAAATTCAAGTTCAAATGTTCTAGCCCGACTGGAAGATAGGAGGTTCAGGTCACAGACTGCTGGGAAAAGCTGAGCAGGAAAAAGTGAGTAAGAATCTACAAGGATGCCCTTGAACAAGACATTTAACCTCCAGTTGACAGAGGCAACTCTGCACAAACCTTTATTTACTGTTCTTTTCCACTGTGGCAGAATAAAAGTGACAGGCTCCCAGTTTTATCAAAGTTTTTTCATTCTTCAAGTGAGTGACCGTCATCGCTCCTTAAAACATTATTTGCTTTGCACTATTTCAGCACACAATGATGTAACTGATGTATGTAAACATGTCAGTTGGGCAGAAGTGAGATAAACTAGGAGTGAGTGGGCAAGTCTGATATTCGGGTCAAAACAGGGATGTCCTGCTGCTGCCGTACAGAGTTCAGTGTATCAAACTCCAGGGGTTTGATTAACTGAAGCTGTGGATCATGCAGCCTGCTGATAACGCTTCTTGAATCACCAATTAAATTAACTGAATTATGTGTTTGACTTTCAAAGACACTGTAGCGCTTGTTAGGAATTTAAAAGCAGTGAACCCTGTAAAACCAGGAAAGCCCTCATAATATTACACCATATCTAAATGATGCTAAAAATGAAGGGGGCATGTGTTTGTAAAATGGGTTGTATTATTGTGACTATAGACATAACTGTAATTTGGATTCTTCTTGGATCTTTTTGAATTCATCTTGGACTGCTAACCTGTGCTGTTTTGCAAACCATGACACCAAGAGATATACCAGCCCACACGAAGACACGCATGTTATTTATAGTTACCACTGAGGCGACAGGTTTTCCAGTTATCTGCTCATGTTTATAGTAATTTCATTATAGTATGAGTGCAATAGTAAAGCCTAAAAATTATTACATGCTGGCTAATAAATGCTGTCTCAAAACTTTGTGTATTTATACCAGACATGACAAAATTCATAATTAATTATATAAAGCAAATGTGTTTAAAAACAACAGTAGTTTCCACAAGAGGGAAAATTGTAGGCACAACCGCAAAACAAAAATATTCGACTGCCAAAAACAAGTATACCTTTTTTTTTTTTTTTTAAACACACAAGATAAGCAGACCAGCACAAATCATAAGAAGCATTAAATAAATTAGCACAGACTGTTTGTATGTGACAAGCGCACAAGACATTGATTAAGAAGCTATTTTGCTTGTGCCGCCTCTGATAAATTATTGTAGCAAACAGAAAAAGTGAGGCGACAGCACTGAAGACAGGTGACAGATGACTGATTCACTGGCTGACAGACTTAATTGCAATAATTGCAAGGATAACGTCTGGGAAGCCAACGCTCACTTAAAGCAAAGCTTAATCTAGAACTGAATGTTGTTTCTGTCTGTGCTGATGAAGGGCCTGGTGTGTAAGCAGTGGTTTAGGCATGATGAACCCTTTTGTTGTAAGTTGGTTTGCCTTGAACCTCACCTCCAAATAACTCCAAATCCCGCAGGCTCTCCACACTCAGTTTCTCAGATACCCAACGCTGACACAGACACAGAGGGTTAATAAAACAGACATGGAAAAAAGAGAGAAAATGCAAGCAAGAATAAGGAAGGGTTCCACAGAAACATAAACATAAAGCTGTTGAATAAAGACAGTTCATACTGATGGTAAATTTGCAGCTATATATGATTTCTGTCACTTCTGTGGAAGAGAAAGTCACAGAAAGAGACATTTTTAAAAAATCTAGAAATTTCATGCAGCCTTTCTTGTCTGTAAGCAGTGTTGGGTCAATGGGAAAACTGGTCTCTGCAAGAACTTTATAAATATGACTGTACATGATTGTCTTATCATAATAAGAATAGTCTCTGGCTCCATGCAATGAAAGCTGTCATAGATGTAATGATAGAATGATTTCTCATACAGGGATTAAGCCTTCTCCTGGACTAAACAGAAACTTCAATGGAAATAGCAATGGAAAACATTTGAATACTTTAGATTTAATCACACAATAGCACAATTAGCACAATATCTAATCCCTGTCTGGGAGACAGGCCCTGTAAGCCTATGTCTAAAATAGGACAAACTTGGCACATACTTACAAGAAAAGACATGGATCCTCTTGAGTGTGTTACATAAAATGCTGAAAACACATCCAGGGAATACCTGTAAAGACAAGTGAAAAAGATGTGAAAGAGAATATGTCTCTGTTCAGTCTCCTCCTGCTATTGTGTCAGAGTGATTTATGTATTTTATGTACTGTGTTATTTTTTATGTCTTTGCCTCTTCTTCAATTAGTGTTTAATAATGCAGCACAATGTTGTCTTATTCAGCCCATATTTCTGTTAACACTAATATTCCCCAAACAAATGTGCAAACACATAAGCGGACTTCTGTCGATTGAATACAAAGTCGTTTCAACAGTCCAAGAAAAAAATAAATCACTAGTACTGATAAGGATCGTCACAAGCAGAGCTCAGCTCTTGCTAATGGCTCGCTAATGTTGCCATGATGGAGGGCGCAAGCTAGCACTAGTAAATTACCGTTAGCTAAAGCAGCTACTATGACTTATTTTAACAAGAAACTTAATTATTTTGATATCTTAATGACTTACCTATATGATGTTTATAACCGCTTTGCCTGCTTGGAGTAATATTATATTTTAGGACAACTTATTTAGCTGCCCATTCTCTCCTGTGGGATGTTTTTGACAGCTTTCCACTACGCTTTCTTGGCTGGCTGCCGTGTCGCGCACGAACGACGACACGCCCACGGATAAACTTAGCGCGCGCCGATGACGTAAGCGCCGCTTCTTCTCATGACAGCATAGGAGCCTTCACTGGCGCCCGAAACAGGTAATTACCCACTTTTGGCGAGCGTTACAAAATTATCGATACATTCAGTCAACGAAAAACGTTGCTGTGTGCTCCACGAGGTTCTGAAATGAACCCTAACGAAGCCACATTCACGGTAATGGGTCGACCCCAGTCTCGCACACCCCTTCCTCGGCCTCATTTTGCGGCCTTGAGCTAACGCTAGCGTTGTGTGTACAAAAACCATGGCCAGTGATCAGTTGTTATGAAATTGCTGTAAGGAGAAGTAGCAGACCTGGACCAGCAGGCAAATCCTACTGCTGTATTGTTTTGTACCGTCGTATTTAGTAGATGGCTAATTAGCTTCATGTTAACACGGTGACGTTTCTCAGCCTAATAGCGTCCTCTCCCACAGAACCTCGTTTAAAATATGCTTGGTAATTGTTCTATTGTTTTTTGGCAGACATGCGAGCCTCAGTGGACATGAATGAAAATGTCCCATGACTTGCGAGTATTTATTGCAACAATCGTCTTATGTTTAACCTGCAGTGCTACATAGATACGTCGCTATACTTAATGTTTTTTAGGTAATCCTGTTCTAGATAATGGTGCTACGGTGGGGGAAGTGCTCGTCAATAAAAGCGAAAGTATCTGAAAGTTTACGTTGTTGATTTAAAAAGCAACTAACCAAACAAACAATTTCACTTGCAAAGTAAATGGTCATTGGGGGTTTACTACCTGGTCTTATCATTAACAGTGAAAACCGTGATTATCTGCTAAAATACAATTGACTAAATGGAAAGCTGGAAATGGATTTTTATAATCAGATCAGTTCTTTTTCACGTTTTGTTGGGAATACCTTAAACATAGAACCAAGGTAGACAAACAAATACCACATTTTTAAAATGTGATTTGGGACAACAATAGAGGGATTTTAAGACTTTATAATATTGTTTCTCCTCTCCTTTTCACAGCACAACCATGAACTGGAGCAAAGGTGGTCCAGGTGTGAAGCGAGGGTTTGGGTTTGGAGGATTTTCTCTTGCAGGGAAAAAAGAGGAACCCCGACTTGCTCAAAAATCTCACACATCATTTGGAGCCACAGGATCTGGGGGATATGGGAAGAACCAGCAGCTCCCATCATTCTACAAAATAGGGACAAAAAGAGCTAATTTTGACGAGGAAAACGCGTGAGTATTACACCTCTCATTCATGTTCATGTATTTATACTTATGTTCAGTTCAACCCCAAATAAAACTTTCAGTGTGTGATGTGATTTGTTGTATTGAATGAATATAGAACTGCATCTTTGTCTTTTTCATCTAGATATTTTGAAGATGATGAAGAGGAGTCCAGCAGCAATGTGGATCTGCCGTACATCCCTGCTGAGAATTCACCCACACGGCAGCAGATGCAGTCTGGTGGTGGCTCAGACAGTGAGGATGACCCACTGGATGCCTTCATGGCAGAGGTTGAGGTGAGAGGAGAACTGCCGTTAGGGAGAGACAAACTGGTATATATTTCCAAATGCTTAATCTGCTGTTTTTTCCCCTTCAGAACCAAGCAGCTAAAGACATGAGGAAACTAGAGGAAAAAGAAAAGGAGAAAAATTCAGCCAAGTAAGAATTAAATTTATTCACATTTTTTCATTAGATTTTTTTTAGTCGCTTCAAAACTCCTTAGGTAGGTGTTTAAATTAAAAATTGACCAGAAGGAAAAAAGGATTGCCCACAATTGAATCAGAATTTTGTGAGTCAAACGAAAATCCCACTAATTTGGGATACTCATTCTGTTCATTTTTATTTAACTCTTGTACTGTTCATTGCTTTTACAAAGGTCATAAACCGATATCAATTTAGCTTTATGCAGAAATAATATATTAATTTTCTATAATTACTGGCCCAAAGAATGGCACATAGAGCAGTGTTTTTGCTGGCTTAATAGATATCATCAGGTAAGCAAAGTGACCTTAGTCATAGTGGGATGTGGGCTGTCTTGGGTGTATGAACGAGCCGCAGGGAAGTTTTTTTTTTCTCCACTTGTCATTTCAGGGGTATTCGTGATGACATTGAAGAAGAAGATGAACAAGTGAGTGAGCCCTCCAAAGTTTTTAATCCACTACATCGCTGATCAGAGACGTCTCCAGACCAATTATTCTCTTTCCCCTCTCTGTTCTTATAAAGCCCCCTGCCTTCCCCTCTATCTGACCATACAGGTTGCATATTTATGATCATTATGATGGAGATTTTTTTCCTTTGTACATTATTCTTGTTGTTTTAGAAAGTGTAAAATAAAAAGCATGTTTAATTTTTTTATATCATCAACTGACAGAATAGTTGATATGAAATTGTGAGCAGTAATTTATCGTTGTGTTACAAAGCTGAATGTCTCCTCAGGTATATTGTGAGTCCCTTTGTTCTTTGTGCCTGGATGCTGTGGTAAGCAGCAATCTGGCTCAATTTTTTCACATGAAGTGCTGTGCTCTCTGTAGGAAGCCTACTTCCGCTACATGGCAGAGAATCCCACAGCCGGGCTGACCCAAGAGGAAGAGGAGGAGAACATTGACTATGACAGTGATGGGAACCCAATTGCCTCTACCACCAAGAAAATCATCATGCCACTTCCTCCTATTGATCACTCTGAGGTACCGTGGACAATACTGAAGGAACATGGACAGTTCAGGACTGTTGTCTCAACTGTGGATCAGTTTTTATGTATTCATCATATGTTATATGAACAGTTTTTCTGTTTTTTTTTCTTAGATTGATTACCCACCCTTTGAGAAAAACTTCTACAATGAGCATGAAGAGCTCAGCAACCTGACTGGAGCTCAAATGTTGGAATTGAGGCAGAAACTGAACTTGCGGGCAAGTCCACAACTCACTTCATGAATGTTAGTATATTATTAGCTAAAGTGATATACATTTTTCCTGCTTGTTTTGTTTTTTTTCTCAGGTATCTGGTGCTGCCCCTCCAAAACCTTGCACCAGCTTTGCCCACTTCAGCTTTGATGAGCAGCTAATGCACCAAATCCGCAAGTCTGAGTACACTCAGCCGACACCTATTCAGTGCCAGGTATAGTCCAAGCTTAGCTCAAGGTTGCAACATAATTGAATATTAAATGCTTTTAATGGTGATGAAGGCTTTATTTTGTTCTGAATCTGGGTCCTAGGGCGTGCCTATAGCTCTGTCCGGGCGTGACATGATTGGTATTGCAAAAACTGGCAGTGGCAAAACTGCAGCTTTTATTTGGCCAATGCTGGTTCATATCATGGACCAGAAGGAGTTGGAAGCAGGAGAGGGGCCCATTGCAGTTATCGTGTGTCCCACCAGAGAGCTGTGTCAGCAGGTAAAGGAAAAAAAAAGAGAGATTTCAGTCAGTTTTTGAGAGATTCTAATTCTTTTTGCTGCAATAATAACTGAAACTACTGTATTCAGACGGTTGATGCACTAATGCGTGTCACTTCAAATGTTTTCCAGATCCATGCAGAATGTAAGCGCTTTGGGAAAGCCTACTCATTGCGTTCTGTGGCAGTTTATGGAGGAGGCAGCATGTGGGAGCAGGCCAAAGCTCTGCAGGAGGGGGCAGAGATTGTGGTGTGCACTCCGGTATGAGAAGAGACTACCAACTTTTGTCTTTAACTTTGTTCCTATGAAGAAAATTCATTCCACTGCTGCAGCAAAGAGGTTTACTGCTAATGTGTGTTTGCACAGGGTCGTCTGATTGACCACGTAAAAAAGAAGGCCACGTCCCTGCAGAGAGTGACATACCTGGTGTTTGATGAGGCAGATCGCATGTTTGATATGGGCTTTGGTGGGTTGAAAATATCAATTCTGTAACAAAGATGCTGTAAATCTGTTTTATGCACTGCAGCTTATTTCTCTTTTCTCTTTCAGAATATCAGGTTAGATCTATTGCTAGCCATGTCCGCCCAGATAGACAGAGTAAGTGAGTTTCCTTAAGTATTAATGCAATGTTTCATTGTCATAAGTAGCAAGGCTTCAGAGTGTTGTTGTTTTTTTTTTGTTTTTTTTTCAATAATTCTTAATATGATTTCACAGCTCTTCTGTTCAGCGCTACTTTTCGAAAGAAGATAGAGAGGCTTGCCAGAGACATCTTGATAGATCCTATCCGTGTGGTGCAGGGAGACATCGGAGAGGTACATAGAATCACACATCGTCTGCCAACACTAAATCAGCCCTTATATTTAGAGATGTAGCACAAGAGACAAATTCGCCTATTTGCTCCTTTGTCAAAGTGTCTGTATGTTCTTAAAGTCTCAAAACAGATTTAATATTCAAGAACATATACGAATACACTGAAATTGCCCCTAATACAAATTTTCCCTTAAAGATTAGCATTTTGGAAGAAACAAATGTTTATTTTTTCAACATATATGTAGTCATTAAAATGTAAACCATGCAGTGTGTTTACTCTCTGACCAGGCCAATGAGGATGTGACCCAGGTAGTGGAGCTGCTGCTCAGCGGGGCAGATAAATGGGGCTGGCTGACCCGGCGGCTGATCGAGTTCACCTCTGCTGGCTCTGTCCTCATCTTCGTCACCAAGAAGGCTAACTGTGAAGAATTAGCCACTAACCTGACACAGGAGGGCTACAGCCTTGGCCTCCTGCACGGAGATATGGACCAGAGTGAGAGGAACAAAGTCATCAGTGACTTCAAGAAGAAGAATTTGCTCGTTCTGGTGGCCACTGATGTAGCTGGTGAGTACAACACAAGGTGGTGATGGAGATGGGAGAGGTTTTGTATGTTTCTGACTTACTGTTTTTATTCCTCCCAAGCTCGTGGTCTGGACATCCCATCCATTCGCACAGTGGTGAACTACGATGTGGCACGAGACATTGACACGCACACACACAGGATTGGTCGAACTGGTCGTGCTGGAGAGAAGGGCGTAGCTTACACTCTCCTCACCAGCAAAGACACCACATTCGCTGGAGACCTTGTGAGAAATCTGGAGGGAGCAAATCAAGCCGTTTCTAAAGAACTGATGGATTTAGCCATGCAGGTGAGATAAATAAGTGAAAGAATCAGAAAAGTTTTATAGTAACTGGCCTAAACATTTTTGCCTTTTGGAGTGGAGTTTAACTTTGTTTATTTCACATTTTTTTCTCAGAATTCATGGTTTAGGAAATCCAGATTCAAGGGTGGTAGAGGAAAGAAGCTGAATATTGGTGGAGGTGGTCTTGGCTACAGAGAGAGACCAGGCCTGGGGGCTGAAAGTTCGGTGAGTTACTGATCACTGGACTTTAAATGTGCTTTTCATGATCATAATGGTCTGTGAAATAATGAAGAAACAGAAATGATGCAGATTAAACCCCTGAACTCTGGAACTGTGACAGCATTAAAACCTCCATGATGGCTAAGATATGTCTTCTAGATTGAGGACATTGATGATATTTGTATAAAATTCAGTAAGATATGAGCAATGCTCTGTTGTGCTTGCAGGAACGCAGCAGCGGCAGCAGCAGCTTGTTGTCTTCCACCAGTAGCTACGAGGGCTACAGCAAACCAGCTACTGGGGCAATGGGAGACCGCATGTCTGCGATGAAACAAGCCTTCCAGGTAAAGGTCTTTCAACTACATGTATTTTGCAGTTATTTTATACAATTTCATTTTTAATTCATATTTTATTTTTTGTATGTTTCCATAATTTTCTTTTTTAGAACTAATATTTGCATTCCATTTGTCACGTGTCGCGTTAAACAGCCTACTGTTTGCTGCATTAGGATTTCCTTTAGCCAATTGCAAATGCTGTGCTCTCAGCTGATTGTTTTTAAAGAGAACAAAATCCAAAATTAATTGCTAAGGATTGACATGCTGTGTTGCCACTCTCTCACTTGCAACTCTAGGTTTTGAAGTTTCCAAAGAGCACAGGCCAAAATGTTAATATATGGCTGAGCAGATTAACACTCCTATCACCACTGTGCAGAAATATTTTGTTCACTTCATGTTACAAGGCAGTAAAATCTCTACTTTGAGGTTTTATCGCACCTTATTTTGCCTCCAAACAGCTAATCTTTTCTTCTCAATGTTTCCTCTTCTTGTAGGCTCAATATAAGAGCCACTTTGTGGCTGCATCCAGTGGCCCTCCTAAGCTCAGCACCAAGTCTAGCAGCTCATCAGGCTGGACCAGTGCTGGCAGTCTGAGCTCTGTGCCGACAGAGGCTGCCAATGGCTCAGAAAGGTCCCACTGTGCCACCTTGTCAATGTCTGGCTTCACCAGCTCTGGCTCCCTGAGCTCAGTGCCCACCAGTCAGACCAGTTCACAGCACAGCTACCCACCACCTGCACCTCCCTCACAGAGAGACAGCTCACGGGACAGACATGGTGAGGACCGGGGTCGCCATGGGGACAGTTACCACCGCCACAGTGAGAGGAGCGACCGGCACAGCAGTGAGGATCGCTACAGTGACCGAGATCGGCATGGAGACAGAGATCGTGACCGCTACGGGGACCGAGATCGCTACGGCAGCAGCCGCCACGGCGACAGTCGTAACGGAGATGGAAGCAAGAGGGACAGAGATGATCGGAGGAGTGACAGGGATGGGGGAGACAGGGGGAGTGGGGAGGGTAGGGACAGAGGAGATGATAGCTTTGCAGTCCCTGAACCACCAAAGCGTAGAAAGAGCAGGTGGGACAACTAAAGAAAAAACAAACACATCAGTAGAATAATATGTGCAACCAACTGCTCCATGACAAGCTTGTCTTTGTAGGCAGATAGCAGAGCATATCAGAGGATGGCAGAAGCACAGGGTTGTAGGGTGGGTTTTGTGAGCACCAAATAAATGAGAAGTGTACTGATGCTACTGTCAGCTTGACTAGGACCTCATGATGTGGTCAGAGCTTCAACAGTGTGTGTCAGACAAATCAACACAAGCAGCTCAGAGACAGCCACTGTACATACACCATCAAGACTGTTGTTATTAGTCAGTAGGATCGAGCAATAGAGCTGCAATGAGTCCTGCAGTCAGTGAACAATTCAAAGTTAGGATGTGTTGCTTGTTACTTGTATCTTCTCACTTAGCTCCTAACATGCTTTTGTGCTTGCAAACCTGACGTGTTACCTTTTCCTAATGGATCTTTGCCAAGTGTGTTTGTGTGTGTTTGAATTTTGTTAATGTACAAAGCTTAACTCTTAGAACTGTTTGATTTTGAAGGCACTCTGTGATGATTCAGTCACACAAGAGCATTTCAGAAACTACGTATAACTCTCTCTGTGTTTGGTATTCAAGTTTTAGTAAAGTGCCTTCTGTTGGCATTTAGTCTGTCTGCTTTTGAAGAAGAAGATGCATTTATTTGTATGAGAGGGATTTCATGTGTTCATTCACAAATGGAAAATGTGAAGTTTTGATTAAAAATACTCCTTTGGCATCTGTTTTCGTATGTGTTTTCTATGACAATCTGTGTCGACCACTCAGGTTTTAGATTTTTAATTTTTAATTGATTTTTAAATGAAAATTACTTTTCTTTCATTTCATAAAAAATTCTCTGAACAGGGCGGCACGGTGCAAGAGGGTTCCAGGTTCAAACCCTGGTCTGGGCTCTTCTGTGCGGAGTTTTCATGCTGTGCTTGCGTGGGTTTTCTCCGGGTACTCCGGCTTCCTCTCACAATCACGGGTTAGGTTGACTGGCTACTCTAAATTGCCCATAGGTGTAAATTGCCATGTGTGTGTGGTTGTTTGTGTCAGCCCTGCGATTGACTGGCGACCAGTCCAGGGTGTACCCCGCCTCTCGCCCAGAGTCAGCTGGGATAGGCTCCAGCTCCCCCATGACCCTGACGGATTAAGCGGTAGAAAATGGATGGAAAATTCTCTGCAATACTTTTTCTTATTTGGCTCTTTCAAGCAGTTATATAGTTAATGTTATTTTATTTTTACCTATTATGTGAAATTCAGGAGGCAGAGCAACAGACATGCTGACTGACAGAATATTTTACATTTGAAGGATACATTATAAAATACCATGCATTCAGTCTTCAGTGTAAAAGACATTTAAAAAAATAAGCCAAGACCAGAACTTGAAATAACTCTTAATACAGTTTTTACTAATAGTTGATAAAACAGACCAATAATGAGCAATAGATGTAGATTTTTAATGGAGACTGTCTTTGTTACAAATAAAATGCAGAGTTATAGTTTCTCACTGTCCCCACTTGACGGCAGTGAACCCTAGTGTGACAACAGACAGTACAATGTTTTCACTTCCTGCAAAACTGTCAAAATAAAACAGCGCTGTCTTTTAATAAAACAATTAAAAGACAAATGGATACAAATGTCCCACAGAGTCAAAAAAGTGAAACAGAAAAGAAGCTGGACTCTATTACAGGTCAATGATCCAGAGCAGACATCCAAAATCCACCACAAACGACCTCAAGAAAAACAAGCTGAGGCTTCTGTGGCTAAATCTTAAATTTGCCATATGTGCAAGGCAGCTGAAAGCTTTCTGAACTATAAGTGACTGGCAGGAAGAGTGGGTGAAAATTCCTAAATCAAGAATGGAAAGACTCGTAGGTGCTATAAAGGGTGCCCAAACTTTTGCACAAGCCATAATTACTATTTAATTTTTTTTAAGAAAAGTTAAATTAGTGAGTTAACGTGACTTTAGCAGTCTAAGTTAAATCAAGTATCTTCCACAGTTACAGCCTGTATAGTACAAAATGTCCTCTTTGTGTTTCCTTGGACCGTGTTTCCCTTCTGATTTTGTCCCCATCACTTACCCTTAAAGCTCATTAAGAAGGGATCTCTTAATGGAAGTAGGTAAGAACAGGAGGAATTATTACAGCAAGCAAATCCTGCTTCATTATTCATATGAAAACCTGTCTGTTGTTGTAGGACAGACTAAAACAGACTTAAAACTCTTTAAATAAAGGTGGAAGTGGAAGCGTGGAAGGGTAATATTTACATGAGAGCTTGAAAGTAACATGCTTGCTCCAAACGTAGTTGTCATTTGTCCGACAGCCCGCGAAGGCATCGGGAGCAGATGCGAACCAATAGCGTGCGACATCCTGTCGAAGAAAAAAAAAAAAAAAAAAACTGTTCTGTAGAATACCGAGACGAGGAACGAAGCGCAGGGTAGAAGCTCACCGGCACCGGGGCTAGCGACTGCCACAAAGCCTCCCAGAAAAGTGAATGAGAGAGCCGATCTCCACCTCCAGTCACCGAGTGAACAGACTCTGCGTTTCCCAGCCAGTGTGCCGCAGACAAGAAGCGCAGATGGTGAGTGCTTTTGCTCGGCTGTTGTGTGTCTGCAGCCCTCCCCTCCCTCCGCCGCTCTCCTCCCGGCTCCTGTCTTTTTTTTTTCCCCCCCTTCTTCTGTGAGATGAGGTGAGGTGATGATGTCCGTCCGCTCACCAGTGGCTTAGCTAACCAAGAGCCGGTGTGTTGTGTAAGCCACGGTATTAATACTGGGTTTAAATGCGGTATTTAGGCATGAGAGGAGAGTTTGTTTATTTAAAGGATTTTTAAACGCCCGCCACCGTGCTCCTCAAAATGCTAGCAATGCGCCGCTTGGTTTAACGTCTAATAGTTAGCTAGCTTGACAGGCTAATTAATATTAACTAACAATGCGATTTGAATCTGTTGAATAATACATTTACCTCACCTTATCCCTGCTTGTTGGAGAACCTCTTTTTCTACCTGATAATTAATTCAAATTTTTCTTCGTCGTGGCCGAATTGTAAATCGATTGGTGGTTTAATTTTATGTGGTGTTTTTGTTTAGTTTGAGCAGCAGTTTCCAACCACAGCCGATGAATTTGTGTATTTGCAGATCAGGGTTATGGCTGGCCTGCCGAGTGGTGCATGTAGTACATCAAGTCCACACGGTCAAGTACTCTGTGAAAGGGATTTGCAAATGATTTAACCCTGTAAACCCTAAACAAACCAAATTAAACAATGAAAGCAGTCGTTTCATTTTAAACCTGCTGGTTATAGTTCAAGCAGCATTCAACATACCATTATTACAATAGAGGTCGGAAGTTTGCAGCACCCTCTGATCAAAAGGTATTCCCATACTGATTCCACTGAGTATGTTTACAAGCTTGTTTGTAAGGCTTTGAGTGTTACCCCAGTGTTAATGTGATTTGGGATATCATATTTATCCCAAATCACATTCATATCCCTGTATACATGGTCATAACAACTCAGGTTTAAGTGTGTCATGATTGATCAACATCTCTGCCACCAGAATGATTAGAAACCTGAATGAAGTGTTTACATGTCACAGTATCCAGGTTTCATTCTGAGATACACAGGTTTATCTAAAGACACTAGCATGTATGCAGCCTTGCTCATTCAAACTAAATGGTCCATAAAATATCCACCGCAGCTTATGAACTCACCTACAGCTGCTGTGATTGTCAGATGAGGAAATCCTGGATGGATGAGGGACTGGATTTTCAGCATTAGATTAAAACGCAACACCAGGTGGAAGAAACCATGCATTTCTCTGTTTTACACAAATGTGTCGCCTGTGTTTGTTTTGTCAAGTAGTTTATAAGCTGCTCTGTGGCCTGGTAAAACCACTTTTTATCCATCCAGGGCACCACATCTACAGCAGTCTGTCATTATAACCCTGGCATATGGCGACAAGGCTTAAGTAAGTATATGGTCATTTTCATTTCCTGCCGCTGTCAGTGGACTGCTTGACTGTAATTTCAGTCAGAGTTGACAGCATAGTTTGACGCCCTGCTCCGGTTGATTTACGCCAGTATTCTGATGGATTTTAGAGGCTGCTGTTGCAATTTGGCTGACTCGTTTGTCCAAAAAAATAAATAAATAATGCGGATTTAGATAAAGCACATTATACAAAGCTGCACAGTGAGGACTAATAACATTTATTTTGTTTGACCGGTCAAACAATTACCATTAACGGCACAAAAACCTGATTTGTGGGGCGTGTTAGAAGTGCCATATGCTGAGAAGGGGGAGGTGTTTGCCTGCTGTCAGATGTGCAGAACAGTATTAAATGGGTCGCCAGCAGGTCCAAGCCACAGAGCTGCAGGAAAAAGTAGTCAGAGAAATAGTTTTAACTAGCAGCATAGTGTCTATTCATATTTTCGTGAATTCTCTCTTTGTCTTAATTGTGTTTTATGACGTGTGCTGCGCTTGGACGTGGACACATTTTTGCAAGCCAAATAAGAGGTCAAACATCTGTTTTTCACCTTTTTTATGATACAGTCCAAACTCCTCCACCAAAGTGCCATTTAAAGCTCTGTGTAACTCTTTTCAGTAGTCAATGTATTTTTGATCTCTTGAACAACCATTGTCTTATGTCTCTGGCTGCCACCACTGATGTAATGTAGGTTACCACTACTTAAGAAGTCTTGTGTTGGGGGGGAAAAAGGTTTTAAACATTAATTCCCCTGTCCTTTTGGCCTTCAATGTCCCTGGCAACAGTGTCTCCATCCGGAGTTAAGGAGTCTTCAGTGTGTGATGGAAATTTGCTCTGATGGCAGAGCAGATATTTGCATGTAAGATTTTTTTGTTTTTGTTTTTTTTGTTTAAAGACAGGACAGGGCACGTTGTCTTGAATTCCAGTCCTGAAGGACAGTTCTGTTGTGAAGGGTCCCCACTCCTTCAGCACATGATAACATCTGATCAGTTGTAGCACTTGAGGCTATTTCTTCACAACCTTCAGAGGGTTTGCAGTTGCCATCGAGCAACCTCTCACTATGTCAAGTCAACACAGGCTCTGGGTCCTCAAAACATTCTTTCACTGGCTGACATTGGTTTTGCACTTTTAAGAAGAAAATATAACCAAACCAGCTGCTGCAGCATACCGGCACAAAACTTAACTTTATGGGAGCAAAAGTTGTTGACTTATTAAAAGTGAAGAATCAGTTTCACTTTTTTTCTATCTGAAAGGGCAGCCTGCTTCTCAGAAATGAAACATGCAAATGATGCATAGTAAAATTAGTTTTTTTACACCTGAAAAGCTTCAGTTCTTCTTTGAATCAACAGAACCACAACGAATAAAAAAAACTTCATAAACACTGTCTCTAGAGCTGAAACAAAAACATAATTATTCAATTAGTTGATTGCCAGAAAATTAATCTGCAGGTATTTTATAATTTTTTTTAAGCAAATCTGTCGGTCATTGTCTGGCTGCTGCTTTTTTGGACTGTTGGTCAGATAAAACATCATCTTGTGCTCTGTACTCAATTAATTGAGCAAATAATCAGTAGATTCATCGTTAATGAGAGTAATCATTAGCTGTAGCCCTAATTTCTCCACTTTTTTCATGACAACCAGTCTTGCAGTGCTTGTTATCCCACATTACCATAGTTGCATGTTTGGATAAGCAGCCTCCGCAGACAGGAAGTGAAAAAACAAGTGTCCATCAATTTGCTAGAGAGACACACAGACCAAATGTCTGTTGCACAGCAAAATGCCCCGTCATCTTCTCGTATACAGGAAGTTCTAAAGGGGTAGAGAAGTAGTGGCTGACCAATCGCTCCACAGACTGGTGTGATGAGCCTCCGTCTGCATGCAGAAGGATCAGACCGTTTCATTCTGCTTTCATTTAGTTCCCCAACAAGTGTCAAAACCTCATGTTCTGCTAATACTCAATTTTCCATCACAGGGAAATGTTTTTTTAATAACCTCATACCAGACATGAGTGTTTTTTGTCTCAGTCACTTCGTCCACATAACTTACTTGGTCTCTGGATGTTCAGAGTTACTAATGGAAGATTGCTGTCAGAGAGACGCTATACATCTTCCCTGCAGCAGCAGTTTTAGTTGTGGGATCAGTGCCATGGCTTGGAGGTCCAGAAAATGCAATACGCAGTAAGATGCAATCTGAAAAAGAAAAAAGACTCATGAGGTTTCATGGACTCATGGTTTATGTTGCTGGCAATGAACAGGAAAATGCTGTTTGTTATGGTTATATTAATGTCAAACTCCTTGACATCAGATAGATGGACTCGTTAACTCTGTTTTGATGTGTGTAAAGGATGAGGTGCTTCACGCCTGGTTTTTTTTTTTTTTTTTTTTTTTAATTCCTCCCTCCCTGCTGTCCCATACGATTAAACAATGATGTTGTTTCTAAATATAATAAGGAATGAGAGAGAGTCGGAGCCTTGCTTTGGATTAATGACATAAGACATTTGTTAACATAAGGCCTGCCTTCCCTTCTAGGGGCCTGTTGCAGTGCACACAGTGTGTATTATGTGTGTGTGGGGGGGGTGTCTCTCTTTGTAGTGCTGATGGACAGAATTCATCAAGACAAAGAGGAGATATTTCTTCCCATCTTTAGAGTTGTTGTAGCTGGTCTGAATGGCTGTGATTTACATCAGCAGATAGCTCTTGAACACTGGTTCTGGGGTGATTGTAACGTGAGCACAAACACACAGGCAGACATGTGCAGGTCTGATTAAAACTGAAGTGAGGGGCTCAGTGTGAGGGGTTGATGCTGTGAGGTAAGAGTTGAGGCTCTGTTGCAAGAAGATTTCACCACTGGTGTGAAAGTGGTCTTTGTTTGGTAAGATACAACTCTCCAGCTGGCTCTAGCTTCTCACACACTGGTATGTCAAATTGCTTCACAGTTAAAACAGTGCTGGGCATGGCAGAGCTAATGACATACACTACAAACCTGCTTTATTCAAGATTACATTGGACACTTTGTTCTGTGCACATGAAGGCTTTTCATTGCCCGCACTTCCATGCAGTTTCTTATCTCATGTATTAGTCAGGAGGACTAATACAGGACTTGTAGGAGGACTTGTAGTTTATGCCCTCTGCACCCCAAAGCATTCATACAGAACAAGGGGTCATTAGGAGTAATTTATTGGGATGGATGTCAGCTAGGAGTTTATCTGCTGCTGTCCCCGTAGGGACTCAGAGGAAGCCAGATGTGTCATAACAACTTCCTGTCTCATTCGTGCTGTTTGGTGGCAATTGAGACTTATGTACATATAAGGCAAGAGAAGACAAGATGGCACAAGCTAATCTGAAGTCTTCCTGGATGTCTGTGTCTGTGTGTGTCTGTGTGTGTTTGGAATGCATGCCTACCCCCTAACATGGTAACTAAGCTTGCTGCATTGTTTTTACCACAAAAAAAAAAGAAAAGAAATTGGCAATTCTATGCTTTCACTTAGATCACTTTTCCCTTTTTGGCCACATTAATTTCATGATTTCATATGTACAAATGAACCCAACTGACCTCATTTTCATATTCCTACAGCATCCCACAGAAGTAAACCTTCTCTATAAATGCACTGTGAGAACTTACGGATTCAAACTTGAGTCTTCAGTTATGTTAAATAATTTTGAAAAGATCAAATGGCTCAGCAGTTGTGCTGCACTAACAGGAAGTGGTCTAGCATGCAGCACGCTAGACAACTGACAAAGTGTGGGCTGCTCACAGCAACATTAACTGAACTTAAGAGGATCCAGGGATAAAGAGGAGACAGATATGATTGCATCTACAGGAAGCTCCATGGCCTCACTGTTAATGAGACAATTATTTCGAAAGCATGTCATCCGGTTCCCAGAAGTGCAGATAACACTCTTGCTGTTCATCATACCCTGTTGTTGCCCTAATGTACCACTCAAGAGGGGCAAAAATAGTATGCAGATTACAACACAGAGGCAACTTTCATGCAGTTTTAGATTGGTCCCTCCAGACGAACTCGCAACTGATCAGATAAGGAAAAATGAAATAACAGTATATACACTGTGAGACAATATAAATTAGTGCACCCCAGACATATCGTCATGCTCTTTATACTGTGATCGCTATGACTTTAATGTCTCTGGTTGTATTAGGTTTGGAGCAGTGTTGCACATCAGTGAGCAGGACCTCTTGGTCAGCATGAGGTTTATGATTAATGCACACTGAAAATGTTGTGCTGGTCATGGCAGTGACACAACTTGTCACATACTTAGCTTCAGCACTTCTTATTACCCACACTTGGGCCAGAATTTGTATTTTCATGAAAAGTTTATCTGGTAAAGCCTCAATTACAGTTTAGTGATTATTATCATTATTTTTTATTTACTGTTCTTATTTCCTTTCCTACAAATCGAGAAACTTTGAAAGTCAAGGAGTAAGCAGCAGTTATTTCTGAAGCCAGAGCGCTCTCACTCACTCTCTTTTCAAGTCTGGTAGCGACCCCACAATACCCCTTCATCCACCCCTACCTCCAGCTCCAGCCAAACTGCCTTACATAACAGGGTTTTAGCAGAGTCGGCAGTGGACTTTTCCCCCGTCTGAACAGAGGCTGCCCTTCTTCCCCTCACACAGGCTTTTCCATGGCAGTCACTGTGTACGTGTGAATGTCTCTCTGTTTATTATCTGCTTGAACTACCTGTTAGTCCTGCTTAAAGATGAGGCTGTTCTTGTTGCTCCCGGGGACCGGCTGCAATACTCCAGAGGGCAGATACTCATCATTCCTAGTGTGCAACTTCCTCCAGCTTGAGATCATGCGAGCTTTTCTCTTTCCTCTTAACCTTCTCAGTGCCTTGGGGAGGTCGGCTCCTCCTGTCATTGCTAACCAAACTGCAATTATGTGACAAAAACATCAGCGCCTACAGTGTGCACAGAAATGTGATGACCTGTGTTAAATGGCAGTCAGAAAATTAAAGAGTAAAGCCACAATTTTGCATGATTATAGGCTTGAGTGAAAGAAATGCTTCATTACATGCATGGATTACAAAGCTGTAAAAACATAGGTAACGACTGGCAGAATAGGTGTCAGTCATGTTACTTCACTGAGACGTCTCCCAGCATTTTGTAAGAGATTCGTGTGATATTGCCTTGTGAAGTTTCTTAACTGGTAGGCCAATTCTAAACTGTTCTAATATGTTGAGGGCAGCCCCGTGCAGAGTCTCCCACAGCTCGGCTCACATGACCAGACAGAAGGCACCTGATCCTCTCCCAGGGGTGCAAAGAGACAGATGGAGCAAATAGAAAGAGGGGGAGAGAAAGACAGGTCAGATTGACAATACTAACACACTGATAAAGGTAATAAGAGGACGGTACAAAATATCTGTCCTTGTGAAGTTCTTTTGTTGCCTTTTGTAACCTAATAGGTCAGATATCGACTGCTGATTTCGACCCATATTTGTTGTTCCACTGTAGAACATAACAGACGCCTGTACACACATTTAAACACATTTGTTCATGTTAAATTTGTTTTTCTTTGCTTTCCCAGGACACCAGAACTCCCACTGAAGAGAAACCTGTCCAGCGATCAAAGGTAAATATACATTGTCTGTCTTCTCTTTCTCATCTCTCATACATTGTCCTCTGTTCATCTGTGTGCTGTTCTTGGCCCACTTCACTTTCATCAGCCTTTGATCTCAGTAGAGAGTGGAGGAAGTCTTTCCTGCATTTTGTGTCTTTTGTAAAAACCAGCTTTCGTCTTGCTGAAGATCAAGGCTTAGATCACCTCCTGTTTGTGTGTCTGGTGGTAAATCTGTACATTTATGTGCTCAGTCCTTCAGCTTTAAGACTCAAAAGGAAGTCTGTTCATCATGTGAGAAAACGGTATACCCAATGGAGAGATTGGTTGCCAACAACCTGGTCTTCCATTCAGCATGCTTCTGCTGCAAGCACTGCAACGCCAAACTCAGGTGACTATATATAGTTCACTGTTTCCTTGTGTGTTTACTTGACTTTCTTCTTCTCCTGACTCCTTTGGTTTGTATATAACTGTGTAATTCCTCCCTTCCCGGCAGCCTTGGCACATTTGCAGCTCTTCAAGGTGAATTTTACTGCAAACCCCACTTCCAACAGCTGTTCAAAAGCAAAGGCAACTACGACGAGGGCTTTGGACGCAAACAGCACAAAGAGCTCTGGGCCTCCAAGGATACAGACAATATAACAAAGACAGCATAATCATGTCTCCCTGTGTCCCATCCCAGCCTTGCCTCTTCCTTTGCTTCCTCCTAACACCTCCAATACATCACAATGAGCACATGCCTCATATGCTGGGGCTCACCCACACGCTCACTCGCTTTTTAAATGCCATCAGAACAGATACATGCACAAACAGTTAGGAAATGACCGGCCAATCTTAATCCATAACACTTAAAAATTAATTTTAGGGATATTTTGGGTTTGATTTTAATGATAATCTGTATGTTCTTAACTTTATTTTCCAATTTCCTGTTTGGAATTGGTAGTTGATTGTGACCAAAAGTCTTCTCTGATATGGGGAGTAAAATAATAAGTTCTTTTATTTTCATTTTTTTTGTTTTGTTTGTTTTTAATCATTTGCACCCTTTCTTTTTGGAATATGTAAACTGTATGCTCAGGCAAACATATCAGAGGGGTTACAGTGCATCTATGTTTTGCAGTAGAGCATACACTCAGGTCAATTATCACCCAAGGATTCTTAAAAATATTGCATATTTCCTCATTTTAGCAAAACACAAATCAAAATAATAGTCGTCAGTATTGTGACTTTGCTGTCATATACAATTTTGTCAGTTTGTCAGGTTTCATATATTTGAGGAACAAACAGGGTACAGAGTACTGTAAAATAACCGCACACATCAGCAACAGCTCACCTCCGTGTTTTTAATTTTAGTTTTTATTATTGTTCGCATCATCCCATGGTTTGTTCTTGTTTTCATGACCAGTTTGAGTCTTATCGTTGCATGTTGGTATGACTGGGTCTTAATAGCCTTATCTTACGACTTTATCGACCTTTTGTGTTGTGAGTGATTTTATTTGTCTCATTGATGCATAGCAGTTCACTTTTTAACGTTTTTAGAGGCACTTGAGTTTGGATTTGATTGATGTCATTGCATAAGTTGATTATCTCTGAGCTTTTATGGTTGAAATTTTAATGGAATTCTCAAATTGTGTTTTGTATACTATCTGTACATAGAGCTGTAGTTTGTGATTAGTGAACATTCCCCATCATACTGTACTCTCGTCTTGCACACACGATCACCAGACAAGATATTGATAACAGGGAAACTGAGGCCTCGTCTGTAAACACCCGTCACTACATCTTAGGAAACATTTTAAGAAGAGCTGTAAAAATGTGGTTAAATTGATTACTTCAGTTACAGTCCTGTGCCACAAATGAGAATGTTAACGGACAGAGCTTAAGCCTTGCAGGAAACCACACAATTTTCTTCCATTGTCACTTCACACGTCTTGTGATGATTTCCCCACCCTGCTGTATTTGAGTGTGTTCTTATAACTTGCTACTTTTGATGGGGACATAGACAGATCCAATCCAAACATAGTGTCTTGAACATCAATCGTTATTCGTCCCCCCCCCCCAGTCCCACCTAGTAAGCATGGGCAGGTTTCCTTTTTAAAATAAATGCCTTCCTGTTCTCATCTCATGTCTTATTAGCTAAAAACATCTTAGCACCTGGACCTATTTCTTAATATTGAATTTACAGTAGGTGGATAGGGAAGTTTGTCACAGTATTGGTCCCCTGATGTGCTCATGCATGCTCCATGCAAAACCCAGAGCACCCTCTGCTGGGGAAAGTGTGACAGTAGTGTCTAGCGTGAGAGAAAGAAACTTAACTTAGCCCAAGAACTTCTCAACATAGCCTCTATTTTAAGTTTTTTTTTTTTTTTTAATACGTTGCCTCAGTCTGCAGTGCAGCTGCTGCACTCCAGACACTTTAGATCTTATTTAATCGCAGCACCTAAGAAAAATGAATCCAGTTAGACAAGATTTCCACAACTTTATTTCATTCTACACAAAGAATGAGTCTAAAGCCATTCAAATACCTAATTTTAGAAAATGTCTGAATACCACTGAGACTTGACTGACACTTGAATGACACAAAGTACTTTTTGTGACTGAAGGTTTACTGTGAATTTAAGCATGCTGTGCAGAATAGAAAGCTAAACTTAAGATGGATATTTGCTACTTTTTTTTTTTAAAGAGAAGCCTTAGAAATAAATAGCTGATCTTATTGCTTTTTCAAACAAGACCTTTTGAGTGCACAGTTCTTTACAAAGAAATCTCCTGATCATGCCTTTTCAGAAATAGACCTGCTTACTCTTGAGTCCCACTTCTTAACATTGAATTACTTCACTCAACCAGCAGCCATTTTTTTTCCTAACCACTTTTTAGCCACATGTAATGTACAATAATTCAAATTTTACTGTGTGTGACAATGTATATTTTATATTTCCTTTTCGTCATTTTAAAATGGTCCTCTGGATCCCCGAGAATGCTTTAAAATCAAGAGTATTGTATCTAGAAATGCTGTCTTTGTCATTCTCCGTTAGCAGTTCGCCAAGGTACAGCTGCAAAATCTGTGAATTGCAACTTCTAAGTGTAACAGAGCAGACAAGGTACACTTTACACTGGTGCCAAGAGGCTCAGGTGAATGATTGCAGTGTAACGTTGTAAATGTTAAATCTGTGAGTCATTTCATTTTTGTGCTAAACTTGATGTGGACTTACTTTTCAATGCTGTTGTCATTGAGACATTTTAAATGTATGCATCTTTGAAAATGTATTCTGTATTACAGACATGACCTGTGGATTGAGGTGGCCTTACAGCAAAAGGACGCTTGGACTGTGTTCGCAGTCTTTCTCCTCTATTCTCCCTTCTCTCTATTGCTTAGCTGTGGTTTGAACATTTTAAAAACGTAAGCGCCCCCTTTCTGCGCAAATATACACAATCATTTTGTGCATTCTCTTTCTTTTATTTTTGTTTTTTTACATGCTTTTGGAGAAAAAATAAAATGCTGGTGTTGATTGAATGCATTGACTTTAGTGTGTTTATTAATGTCAAGATGTCTAAATCCTTAAATTCCCAAAAGTTAAGGATACCAATCAATTTATTAAATAAATATGGCCAATAGATTGTAAATCTGAGACTCCATGTTGGTGTGGTGGAAGAAGCGTTTAGTTTCTTGAAGTAAAAGAAAGAAAAGCACAGTGTGAACATGCAAAAAAGCAAGCCCTGACTTGTGTGTTTAGTTGGAGTGCTACTATGGCGAGCGAGGAGCTGAAATTCCGATTTTCCGACATCACGGAAGGCAGCATGACTCCAACCGACGTCACACAGCTGGCCCCGCCTCTCTAATAATATATTTATGGGGCGCGCTCCCGTGGCAAGGCTTCGACCGAGTAACAGCGCGTCCCCGCGGCCGCACGGCGCTAATTTAGACAGTTTACGGATCAGAAATCCCCCCCCCCCCCGGGAATAAAACCCGTGTTCTCGCATACGTGTGGACGACGGACGCTCAAGCGTTTGGAAAACACGGACGCAACCTCGGAGTACAGTTCTCACGACTTGTTGGAGGCGCAGAAGCGGGTTCCGGTGGCGATATTTTTTCTGTCAGGAAGTTTGACGTATTCGGTTGAAGATTATTTCTGCGCTTTGTTTTGGTTTGTCGAAAGTTGTGGACCGTCGTGCGACAACTTCGTGACTGCATCGTTGGGAAAAGACTGGAGGGGTTTTTTGGAGTTTTTTTTCCCACATTAAAAAAAAAAAAAAAAAAAATCAAAGTCAGCTTGGTTCTCGTGTGAATTCTCCAGGAACCGTAATTTAAGAGTCCGAAGCTGCGGAGTTTGTCCAACTTGGCTTCTTCGCCTCACAACAAACCGAGTTTATCTGTACAATAAACTCTTAGTTAGTATTTTTTTTTTATTATTATTATACCCGTGTTATTTCAGCGGGGTTTTTGCCTCAGGTCCTAACTGCACTGCGCCGCAGTCACAGGTCAGAGATGGGCCTTTACCTTTTTCTCATAGGATTGTGTTTAGATCCGAATCCAGGTTGCAATGCGAGGCGGTTTTATCCAGCACAGCCGTCAAAGTAAGGACATTTCCAGCCTAGGACATTTTGGACTCAGACCCGGCGACGCGGAGGAGGAAAACCCGCAAACTTAGCAGGAAGAGAGGCCGTCGAAATCTCTGCTACTCACAGATGGATTTCATACAGGCCACACGGTTACTGTTACACCTGGTTTGGTAGTTTTCGGTTCATGTTTGACACGGTTACGGGACACGACAGGAGTCCCCCCCCCCCCTCCCCCCTGCGAGCCCGTGACTACCTGATGTGACTTCTGAAAATGTTTTGGAAAGCGGAGTTTTCCAGAGATCCGAGGCTGCAGCGGGACAGAGGCTCGTCTTTGTGCCGCAGCTGGAGCGCTCTGATGTAGGCTTTTCCACCGGAACATTTCCCGTGTGACGCTCGCAGCCGCCTGACGTTTCCACTACCGGGCAAGTGTCACTTTGTGTGTTTGCTCCAACTCTCCGTTAAAGAAGACGAGTCCCCCCCCCTTCCGTTACCTGCGGGCGGAGGGGTGGGGTGGGGGGCGGGGGGTCAGCCCCGCAATGGCGCCCTCACACACAGACACACTCACCGGTGTGTCGGTGTGATTGAGGACACCGATGGACGTCAACAACGGCTGGACCTACTGCGTCATCTCTGCCGCGAGGCACCGGTGACCGGAGACCGATTTCGTCAAGCCGACAGGTGAGGGTCGTGAGCTGTGCACGTGACAGGGATGCCAGGTACACGATGAGTGACTTTCGTGCTGTGTTTATGTCATGTGGGAAAAACAAGCTTTCCGCTTGAAAACAGCTGGAGCCAGGGTGTTTATTGGCCATGAGTCCAGTGCAACCTTGGTATACAAAACAAAGTGTGCAAAATGCTTTTCATAAAGATATACATCCAGTTTATTAGGCACACCTGTCCTCGCCCGGTAATAAATCCTACAAGCATGAAGCTTATAATGATCAGTTTGTTTGTTTTTTTGTTGGTCTCAAAGTGATCAGATTTGTACAGAATAGATGGAGCTCTGGGCCTCAGAGGGTCCTCATTCTCTTTTATCCTTATTCACTTTTCTTTGACCTTTGCATATTGTTATCTGAACATGTAGAACAAGCAGCGTTTTCAAAACTCACACTGTGTGCCTGTTGAGACTGAACATAAGCTTATTTTTTGTATTTGTTTAAGTGTATCTGTATATGTTTAAACAGTACAAAGCATTAAACCTTAGCCAAGGCGAGTACTAGGACACAACTTGTTGAGATTGCAGTAATATTTAAATGTGGTGGGTTAGCCTGAATCCAAAGCACATGTGCACCTGAAACGAGAGAGACGTCAGGCCAGGGGGATTTTGCTCTGAAGCCCTGAGTCCAGATGCATCTCTGGCCAGAGACAGAGAGAGGACTGTGGCTGGGAAAAACAGCCTCAGACTAAACACCTCTCAGAGCAGACAGAGAAGAGAGGGGGGAGGAAAACCCATGTAAATCCTGCTAGTCCTAGAAATGTGATACAAGGAAAATAAAGCGGGCACAGCTGACTGGGCTGGTAGAGCGCAGCCTCCTTCTCCATTGAATTCCCCGCATTCCGCTTGGGAGGTAATTAAAATCAGGAGAAGCAAGAGAGAGAAGAGGGTAGCTAGGGGATTGGACACAGAGGTTAGTTGTTGTGTTGTTGGCTACAAGGACCCCTAGAGGTACACAGTTTGAGCTTTTCTCACCAGTAAGGGCGCTGGATCTGGTACTGGATCCAGCATTTTGTTGGGAGACGGGTCATAATGGTTCTGCGTTACCTGAAGTGACTGTGCATCCACGTAATTAGTGGAGGAATCGCACACCTCGTTAACGTCACGCTATTTAGTAGAGGACAAAATACCATAAGCATGAAGTTTGCAAGGTTGAAGGACAAAAGTCTTTGGCACCTACTCTGCTTTCCCGGGCAACATGAGAGTGGCGGAAGCTTGAAAGCAACGTGGCAACGCTCTGCCGACCACAGACGGACGTGCCCGACATTCCTGTGGGTGATTATTACCCAGAAATCCACAGAGTCAGTGAGTTGCCTCAGGTGCTGTTGGTGCCTGTTTCGTGCACAGAAGTACTTTCCCGCTTCCCCGTTCTCTGCTCGGTTCTTCTGACTGTGAAAATCAACCCTCAGACCTCGGACAACTGCTGCCTCTTCTGTAGGCTCCATCCTCAGACATGTTTTGTACCAATGTCTGGTATTTCTCTGTCATGTTTTCCTTGTCATAGCCATATTGTAAACTAAACTAGTCACAGGTCCTCTAGGCTCCTCTAGGTTACTGTAGATGGACTGACTTGCTACAATATACTGCGTTTCCTAGGAAGGTGAAGCACTTGCTGTGTTTACATCTTCCTCTTCTCTATAACTTTTTATGCGAGAGGCTAATCAACAGTTAAAAAAACACTTTATTTTAATCAGGTCTCTGATTTGATGAGTAAGGGATTGTCTTTTTCTTCTGTTACCTGTTGTAAAGGAAACTCAGTCATATCTGCTTTTCTAAGCAGTGTTCATCTATTATCTACTGTATTTGTTAAAACTAAGTGTGTGTTAACTCACAAGGACACAAGGCCCGTAGTGTTCAGCTTTGTTAAATTAGTTTAAATTCCTTGGTTTATTGGTATAAATTTTGGGGGAAACCCTCTCCATTGAAGGAAATGCCTCAGTTTATAATGCTGTTGACACCTTGAACAGTGCAGATAATACTGTATTGCCCTGTTAACATCAACAATGGAGTTATAACACAGCTGAGTTAGGTTTCTGCAGCTCGTGCAATCAGAGACGTTTAAAGCTGGGAGATATTTAAAATGGCAGAAAACTCCCCGTAAAAACATTCTTCCCATATGAACTGTGCCAGACCGATCCCTGCCAGTGTAGCTCGAGTTTCAGCCTTTTCCAATTGTCTTTTTTTTTTTCTCATGGGCAAATCACACAGCACACACTCTCACATGTACTGCACACTTTCTCATCCACTCAGGCCTTCAGTCTGGAAAACCTTTAGCGTTGTGTTCTGCGAGCTTAGGCCACATTTTTTACACGCCTGCAATGAATCAGACATGGAAAAAAAGGCTCGTGCTGTAAATGAAAATTGGATTCCCTGTTTAGCGTCACACTAAAACATTCTATCATGTAATTTAATTACCGAGATGCCATATAATAAAGGTACAGGAGGTAAGGTACTGAGGTTTTGTGTGACTGCCTGGTAAACTTGGTTGTTGCCAACTTTATTACAACAGTTATTACACGCGTATTACTAATTGTTTTCTGTTTTTATCACTACAGGCTGTGGCACAGCAGAGACACGTTTCTGAAGACTGGCTTGTAGGCCACATACGCAATCATCGCCACAATGAGTGAGTCTTCTAAATTTCTGATGCTAGGCAGACATTTAGTGCGTGGTTTCCTCACAGCGTGAGATAAAAACAGACACCCAGACGCGCACACACCAAACACCATCCCTGAGGCCAAAGCCTGTGTGAGCTGCTGATCCAGACACTGTCCGGGTGAAGGATTGGTTTTCAGTGTTGTGGAGATGGGGGTCTGGTTCCCTCAGCTGCCCTGGGGCTGTATGATGTCTGTCCAAGTTACACAAGGAGAATATTTTCTCTTTGTGAGTTAGTCCAGCCAAGGCAGACCTTGCCATGAAATCAAACATGGGAATAGGCATATCAAAAACAGTGCAGTCCTTCCCTGGCTCAAATACCATGTCATAGGATAGTCTCAATATGGCTGTAGTTAAAGATGACTGACTAATTGTCTCCACACACCTTTTAGTGCAGAGCTAAGTGCCAAGGGCTCGTATCTCTCCCTCTTTATGTCATACATACACACTGAGGCCATCCATTTTCCAATCTGCACTCTAATTGTGTATTTTTCCCAACCCATTATCCTCTCCAGATGAGAGGCAGGCTCTCCACTCTATAATGAAGGACCTGGTTGCCCTCCAGATGACGCGGCGCCAGCCTGTGCTGTCATATGACAATAGCAAACCCAAGACACCGGCTCAGACCAACAGACAGGTACAGTATCAGTGCACTGCAATTTAGCTCTAGAGTAAGAATGGATCATTCAAATTTTCAGAGCACTAAACCTACAGATGGTTTAGAAGATAAAGCTATTGTGCAGTTGGCTCAGGAAACCAGGATTTGAACCCAAGAATTATGGAAATGGTGCTTAGTGACTACACCGGTGTCACATATGTCAGAGCACTCAGACTCTACCTCAGAGATCTGGGTCCTGCACGTAAATCAAGTTGTATGAAAGTTTTCTTCAAGTTAAATACAACTGAAGTAGTTTCAGTTCTGCAGTTCTGAAGAGGTAAAGTAGCCAGACCCTGAAATCCGCAGCTCTCAGCATCAACCTCACAGAGGCTCTCCATGAGCAGCTGTGTGTTTTGTTGGAGTGTCCCTCAGCAATACAGGGGTGTTTTCTGACTGTCAAAATAAAACCTAAATAAAACTGCTGTGAGCCTTGAATAGTTAAGTGGAAGGTGAAATGTGATAAACAGTGGAAAGTCTTCGGTCCACTGCATAAAGCCTATAAAGCTTCAGCTGTCCATTGGTACACAGTTACATCAGTGTGTGGAAAAACTAAACGCACGAGGTGAGACTTTCTCTGAAATTCAACAGCCTCCAAAATGAATGACACATTTTTTTTATCCTCATGACCATGGGTAACTGCTATAATAAAACACCATGTAATGGTGTATAATTGTGCATAACCACCAAAGTATATTCTTGCTTATAGTATTTAAATGAGCTATCTCACAGAGTAAGCTAATTTAGCATAATGACAGATGGATTTTAGAAGTAGCCACCCACAACTATGGTACTTATTCATCTGAAATTGATTATATCCAGTTATTTTCAACTGCTTGTCTAAAAATATATTCTGCTTGTGTGGAAAAGTGGCCAGTAGCCCACCCACCTTTGCATTTTACAGAGAAAACCTTCTCTAGCATTTCTCAAGCTCAATAACTCAATACGTTTGCACTTGTGATGAGTGGAAGTGAGTTTTCATAAATGATGAAGCAATGAGACAAGTACAAAGTGACATGTCTTCCCAGCAAACAATCTTTGTGTAATACATACAGGTGAAGACATCACATATGCAAGTCTGTCTAAAAAAAAGTACTGCAGTTCCCAAAAGTCAAACTATTGGAGTTTCATTCTTTTGGTGAAATCGCGTATCTGACAGTTATGTTTGTAGTGAACCTAAATCACTCAGTGAATGGTACAAATTTCAGCACAGTCTTCCTTATGTGTTCACCTCTGATGACCTCCTGTGTCCGCTCCTTGACCTTCCTGTCTCTGTTTTCCCCCAGGACGATGTCAGGATGAAGTTTGAGTTCTCGGGAGAGAGAAGGTGAGTTTGTTTACAGGAATGTTGTGTATGTGTGTTCAGGTATTCTACTTACGTACATGTGTATATACAGACACAAACATACTCACTCACATGCTGTTCTTGTCACATGTTGTAGTTCATGAGAAAGTGCACATCTCAGAGTCACTAACTCACTCCAGCACTTAATTCAGACCGGTATGTGAGCTGGACAATATAGAGGAAAGGACTGTGGTTAGTGTGTAGCTGCCAGTAAAAACCACAAATATGCAAGGTGCACTTAGAGGAATCTGCGATCAGTAAAAACAGCAGCTTATGTGTATTTTCCTTCTACACGCGCATGTAACTCAAAAGCAGTTTCCTCAGCAGCTGGTACAAATCTCTCATAATCTGCCCGTCTCTGTGATTTCTGGATAATTTCTTTTCTTGTTGTGTAGGATCCTGATGTTTGGACGGCCTGTGCAGTTCGAGGAAATCCAGCAGAAAGTTAAGACTGTTTTTGGGCAGCACTTAGACCTGCATTACATGAACAATGAGGTAAAGCGGAGGCTGTGGTGCGGTTTTACCACCCGTCTTTCCCCACTCATTCAGCTATCTCTCTGTCACACTCTGTCTTAGATCCCGATTGTTTATTGTGTATGTGTGCAAGCATGTCAGTTATTGATTGTTTTTATTTATTATCTAGAAATGTTTGGTATTTTTGCTTGACTAATCTTTTGCTGATGGATTTATTGTTGTACAGTTGACTTTCTGATTACTCGGCTAATTGTGTTACAGATGTTTGAATATGCCTGTGTATGTGCATTGTGAATATGTGTCTTTGTCTATTTGTGTGTCCATGTTTGTCTTTATTGATTTCACACATCTGCATATACTATATGTGTATTTCCTTATTTAATTTATTGATTAAACATGTGTTCGGGCCCTTCTGTGCCTGTGAGTCTCAGTATGTTTTTGTTCATATGTGTTGTTGATTTTGTGTGAGCATTAATGTGCTTGTTTTGTATCCTGGCAGTTGTCCATCCCTCTGCGAGGTCAGGATGACCTGGACAAAGCAATCGACCTGCTGGACCGAAGCTCCAACATGAAGAGCATCAGGATCCTGCTGCTCACTCAGGAGCACAGCAATGTGAGACACACATCCACACACTGGGCGTCCATTTACAGTGTACCGTTGCACCACTGCCCTTTCTTCATTACAGAGCCATGTTGTGAAAAATCAAGGTTCCCCTTCCATTTGCATTACACTAGCCCATGCCTGCTGACGTAAAGCTATGGTTTCATCATGTGTTGTTGTCGTGTTTAAACCTCTTGTCCTTCCCATCCTGTCTCTAACTGTAGGCCTCCTCGCCCTCCCACCATGTGCCATGTAAGCAGCTGAGGATCAAGTCCTCCCAGTCTACTGGAGATGTTAGCACGGTGTACCAGTCCGCTGAGCCCAGAGGGCGCCACCTATCAACCGGTACATACCTTCATCTATCTCTCTCTGATCTTATCTGTAACAACATTGCTCACACTGACTCAAAAGAGGAAAAGTGAACATGTTAGTTCTCTCAAAAGCCTCAACGTTTTTTAGATATTCATTTATGGGTAGCTGTCGTGTGTTCGTGCCTTTGCCGCTTCTTTTTTACTACCTCAATTTCCCACCCTGTCGCCGTCGCTCTCTCTCTCTCTCTCTCTCTCTGGCTGTTCTTTCTTTGGCTTCCCCTTCTAGCAATGGGTCCTCTTCCTTTTCCTGTTCACCATCACTAGACGATGCCTGCTGGACAGCAGCCAATCAGATTATGGAGTTCTATTGGTGTGGTGGACCAGTGGCCTGGTTTAGGATCTCTCTCTCTTTTTTTTTTTTTTTTTCCCCCCTGGAGCAGTGGGGGTCGAGGTGCTTGAGATCTGGACTTACTAAAACCAGCTCTCAACATAGAGGAACAAGGCCCATTAGTTAAAAAAATTATTCAAAGCAGTTTTCCCACAATGTCAGGCAATGAACTGATTAGCTCAAAGCACATCGTTGCTGACATTTTCATACACTTTTCACATATTGTTTTAAATTAATATTTTTCATATATCTGATCTTTTCCTTTATGCTCATAACTGCTGTCTAATCCCAGGTTCTCAGAACACGGGGCGTAGCTCACCTCCTCCTGGCTACGTGCCTGAGCGCCAGCAGAGGATCGCCCGCCAAGGTTCATACACCAGCATAAACAGTGAGGGGGAGTTCATCCCTGAGACCAGCGATCAGTGTGTGAGTCATACCTTCAGATTTAAGGGGGAAAAAATCCATCTTAAAAAAAGAATTCAGGCGGCGTGTTTACGATCTCAGACTATTAAGGTTTGTTTAAATAAACAACTCAGCTCCAACAGCTATGACTGATTTTCTGGGGTTTTGGAAACATTTTGAGTAGGAACGATAAGGGTAATGAAGAGGCAGAATTAATTTGTGAGTAAAAGGTCGAACAAAGAATTCATTGACTCTCCAGAATTATGCATTTATACATACATTGCCAGCAAAGCTGTTTTAGAGTAAAGGAAATATTGGGTTCATGCTTCCAAGTTCCCCAGAATTTTTATGATGGATTCTTCTTTCTGAAACATGTGTACACAAAGCAAATATTTATACACATCCTTCATGTTGAGTTGTGCCCTGTACAGGTGCTGGATCCCTGGAGCAGTGCAGAGAACTCTGTCTCTGGAAGCTGTCAGTCTCTGGACAGCAACTCAGATAGGTGAGGAACAAACCATGCCTGCTAACATTAACACTTGAAGCTGTCTGTGCACAGGAGCTCGCTGCTTGTTACATGTTTTACTTTGGGAAAAACTGCCCAACATCTCTCACACTACTTTCTTCCTTTTCTTCTCTCACAGCCCCTCGCTGAGGAAGTCTCGCATGCACAGAGCCAAAAGTTACCCTGATAATCGCCAGGAGTGCGCAGGTAAGAGCGGCTACAAAAAAGATCTTTCCAACAGCACCATCCTTTAACGCTCCCAGCAGCGATGCAGGAACATTGTGTTAATGTGGCACATTCACCTCTTATGGGATAAAACATTGATATTTCTTGAAAACCACCAGGGCACCACTGTGGAAGACTTTGGCTGAAAGTTGTGAAAGTTCCTGTTTATAGGAAACCAAGCGCTGTAATGTCAACCATGATCATGAACAGCAATCTGGCCTGTGCCTTTAAAAAGCTGAGGGTACAACATGACTGAACAGTGTTAACCAGCTGAAAGCTTATGTGAACATGTTTTTCAAGTTAAGTATAAGCTGTAAAGGAGAGTAATAAAGCAGCTCACATGAATGGTGTGTGACTCAGTGTGCAACTGACCTAAAGTGTGATTGAGTCACAGAGTAATCCTGCTGATCTTTGACTTTTGGTCATTTGCTTTCAGACAGGGAGAATCACGTGTATGACAGGGTAGCGGGAAAGGGAGGCACCTATCCCCGTAGGTACCATGTCTCGCTGCATCATAAGGACCACAGTGAAGGTGAGATATCTCCATTAATCCACTACATACCTGGTCTCTAATGCTCTCTCTCTTTTCCACCCTTAATCTCTCCTGTTCGTCATGTGATATTAACCTCAGTCAGTCTCTTTCTTGACCTCCCTCAGGTCGTCGAACATTTCCACGGATTCGTCGCCCCCAGGGGAACCTGTTCACTCTTGTGCCTTCACGCCGGTCTCTCAACGGCAGCGAGGAGAGTCTGGGCAGCTGGCAGCTGGTCGATGCCCAGGGCAGGTTCCGTCCCCAGGATCGTTCAGTTGCCCATAAGTGTGAGTGTTGATCCTACTGTGCTGTGAACATGTTTTAAGTAAAAATTAATTCCTGTAAACTCGAACCATATGAGTTTCGGTGCCTCATTTAAAATGTCAGTTTAAATTAAAGGAGCACTTTGACATTTTGGAAAATACAATTGCTTGCTTTCTTACCCAGAGTCAGATAAGAGGATAGAGATCCATTTCGAATTACTGCATCCAAGACAGAGAAAGGTCTGTTTATCCTGGCTTAGCACAAAGGCTGAAAGCTGGGGGAAACTGTTAGCTTGTGAGGAAAGAGTGTTGACGGGTTTGTTTTGTTGTTGTTTTTTTTTTCAGCACCCAGTGCTCCAGTGACATGGCGGCGGGGGAAGCTTTTGGGCCAGGGAGCATTTGGACAGGTTTACCTGTGCTACGATGTGGATACTGGGAGAGAACTGGCTGCCAAGCAAGTCCAGTTTGACCCTGACAGTCCTGAAACCAGCAAGGTGAGATACTGTGTAGTCGCCATTACACAGTGATTTCCTCATTTTTCTTCCTGATACTGTTCAGAATATTTCCACTCTTGCTTTTGGATTTTACTTCTTGTTACTGCTTTATCGTTGTTGTTTATTTTCTTTGCTGACGTTACATGTTGATATTTTTGCTACCACTACTTGCTAGTGAATGTCTTTTTGTCAGGAAGTAGCTTTCCATCATTCCCTCACTCTTCTGACGGTAAAGCTCACGTCTCTAAACGTTACAGTAAAATATTAAACCTGAGTGTGTTGAGTAATAACAAATCACACGTCTGTGCTGCCAAGAATTACCTCAGATGTTGTACGTGTTAGTCTCGCCATTATGCTGGAATGCAGGCAGTTGAATTAACCATCTTAAACGTTTTGCTTCTATTTGCTTCCATTTTTAGGTCTGGAGCTAAAAGCCACAAACTTTATTTTATCGCCTGATATGAAAACAAAATAAGGAAAAAAATTCAATACTTCAAGAAGTAGAATGTATCGAAGAACTTATCTTTCCTCCCTCCACCCCCCTCCTCCCCATTTTAATGTCTTTTCCTGTCTGCCACTGAGAAAACATGCACTGTCACTTCCTGTATCTGAGAGGAGCAAGTGTTGTGGTGGTGGTGGAGGGTGACAGGTCAGCGTTGCCTTGGCCTTCCATCACCCCTTTTACACAGCAACTCTCCCACCCCCAGCTTGTAGCAGGGGGTGGGAGAGTTGCTCTTTCTATTAAAACCAGCTTCTGTTTTGGGACTTTGGGATTACATTCTCTCTCTCTCTCTCTCTCTCTCTCTGCCTCTCTCTCTCTCTGCCTCTCTCTGTTGTGGCCTCATTCTCTGAAGTAAACACAGGAACTTCTTTTGGGGAACTGTACTGTTGGCTTTTATTTACTCTGCTTTAGGTTTCACTTTTGGCAGACTCCACATGCAGTCATAAATTACTGTTTGGTTACATTTGATTGTCTTCAGTAGTAACAATAACCTGTTATCTGAGAGCCTGAAGGGATTAGACATATCCAAAAAAGGCATTTTGTTTGTACATGAAAACAGTAAATGAACAAAGATGCACTGTTCAATTCAATTCCATTTTATTTATGTAGCGTCTTCCACAATCAAAACTGTCTCAAAGCGCTTTACAGAGACCCAGAGCCTGACCCCAGAGCAAGCACTTAAGGCGACAGTAGCAAGGAAAAACTCCCTTTTAACAGGAAGAAACTTGTGCTGATGGCCAGGCTGGGTGAAAGGAGGAAAAGGAGGATGATGGGAATGGACCTGTTCAGACCTGACAGCTTTTGTGTTCAATCACTTTCCTGTTTTTTGAATCTTCAGTGTGTGATTTCCCAACATCTCCGTGTTTCTGTGCAGGAGGTCAGTGCTTTGGAGTGTGAAATCCAGCTACTGAAAAATCTGCATCACGAGCGCATCGTTCAGTACTACGGCTGTCTGAGGGACCACAATGAGAAGACCCTCACTATTTTCATGGAGTACATGCCAGGGGTGAGTTCCAGCAACTTTGTCAGGTGACAGGTTCAGAAGAAAGATCGTTTTCTAAAGTCAAAAACTAGAAATCAACTCTCTAACCTCAGTCTTTGTGTTCTGTCACTTTTCCCTGAGTCTCAAAAAAGTTCTTGGAACAATTTTAGGAACTGAGGGATTTCACAGGAACCTTGTTTCAGTTGGGTTCCTGGGCCGACTTCCGTACTTGTCTTAAAACTAGAAACATAAGGCATGGCAGTTATGCACTTACACAGAAAAAGAACCAGAAAAAAAAGAGGCTGCGCTTTGTTGTGCAGTCAAGCAGTAGTGAGCTAGTTTTCCTGGGATCCATGAATAACTAATTATGGAGCAGGTCGCTGCTACTTTGTGCCTTTCTGGCATTTTTCTCTTCATACAAATATCAGTTTAGGTGTCATACAGATTATAATGAGTAGTTTTTGAGTTTAGTTTCCAGGAGTCCTATAACACTGCTCAGACATCTTTCAGGTTCCAGGCTCCTTTGCTCCCTGGCTCAAAACTTTGGTGATAGAACAGGTTGCTGGTCTTTACACCTGCGTGTATTCACAGTCAGTTAGTTGTTGCACTGGTGTCTATAACGAAGTAGAATGTAATGCATGTGCTTTCTTTATACCAGGGTTCAGTCAAAGACCAGTTGAAGGCCTATGGGGCCCTGACAGAAAATGTGACCCGGAAGTACACAAGACAGATCCTGGAGGGCATGTCCTATCTGCACAGCAACATGATCGTACACAGGGACATCAAAGGTAGACCTGTTTAACTACAGAGTCCTGAGTGTTACACTGTTTAAACATTAGATAAATGTTTAGACAGTGTATAAATATATAGATATGGGTCTATAGATATGTGGAAGATGATAAGTGAGATAAAATATTTACATTTTCCACGTCAACTCTGACTCTCAGGTGCCAACATCCTGCGGGATTCAGCGGGGAACGTGAAGCTCGGAGATTTCGGTGCCAGCAAGAGGCTTCAGACCATCTGCATGTCTGGCACTGGCATCCGCTCAGTGACCGGCACCCCTTACTGGATGAGCCCGGAGGTGATCAGTGGAGAGGGCTACGGCAGGAAGGCCGATGTCTGGTAAGGCCAGGAAATACACAGCAGCTGAATTTGGAGTTTGATCCCAGATCGTCACACAACTGGATAGATGACCTGCTTGACCTACATCACTATTAGCTGAGAAGGTTTCTACGTTGAAATTGTTGCTTTTTCTTACCAAATAGATGATTTGATCACAAGAAGCAAATATATACTGTGGAGCAGATTTTACAAATTTATCAACAAGGACATGTGTACCAAAAAAAGGATATAAATGGATTCCTCTAGACTTACAAATCTTATTGGGATTTAGACGTTAACAGCTGTAGACACTCTTATTATCTTGTGTCACAATGAAGCATGTTTTTGCTGCAAGGGAATATAATACCTGCTAGTGCTGCTGGCGTGAAACTGACACTCGTGTGACTGACAAGCATACTTCTGCACGAACACAGACATCATGGCTTTTTACACTTTTAAGTACAAGCAACAGTTCGATGGGAATGATAAACACCTGCATGCAAGTGTGTTTTTCACCAGCTGCTTTTCATCTCTTAGTAAACATAGATCAGTGGGAAATAAGGGCAAAGGTCATGTACATGTACTGACTGGCCAGAAATACCTTCATTCAACAAGATCATTGTGAACCGTTAACAGGGACTGACAGGATGAGACACGATAGAGTGTGGAGCTTGCTATATGTTTCCCAGCTCCTACCACACTCCCACACACGGGGCAGACAATATTCCCTTATGCAGTCTGAATGGGTGGTGACCAACCAGGCAAGCGCTGTGACTGGCTGAAGGCCAATCGGACAGGTCGTAACAGAGGTTGGTATGTTCCAGGTTCTCAGCCCAGGCTAGAGGGGGAGTATTTCTCCCAGGAGGGCTTGTACCTCCCGGACAGGTGGAGGAGGGCCTCTGCAGACAGCAAGGGTGAAGGTTTCCACTCAAAACATTCCTTTAAGGCTTTAGTGTGTGGCTGAGACATAATATGTGGTATTTGTTTCAGCTTGTTAATGTGACTCAACTGCAGATTAAACTGAAGAGAAGTTAATCACTTCTGTCTTTTACAGGAGCCTTGGTTGTACAGTGGTGGAGATGCTGACAGAAAAGCCTCCGTGGGCTGAATACGAGGCCATGGCAGCCATATTCAAGATTGCCACCCAGCCCACCAACCCACTTCTACCCATGCACACCTCTGACCAGGCACGGGACTTTATCCGCTGCATCTTTGTGGAGGCCAAACACAGACCCAGTGCTGAGGAGCTGCTCAGGCATCCCTTCTCCCAGATTCTGTGCTGAAACCTGCCTGGTTTCTGAACTTTAACCACAGCGGCAGCACAGTAGTCTCAGCAGAATCTGTAGCTTCCTTGAAACCTGAGCATGACGGCGGACCAGACATGGAACTGGCCTGGAGGTCAGTGTCGGACCCACTGAGCCTCTGCCACCAAGCAAATGCTTCAAAGAAGAGTCAGTGTCCACTCACACAAATCCAAAGAGGCGACGGTTTGACAGCTGCAGTCAATGAAATGCCTTGAAAACCAATTCAAGTACTTGCTAATACAAAAGTCACCACCAGGGGGAGTCAAAACACAGATGAAGTATCTGGAGGGGTGTTGATCTTTGTCAGAGACAAACACACTGACATACACACTCTCTAGATGCAGCATCACTGAGTCATAGCTCACGCACCATTTGTGTCTTCAGAAAGTATTCACTCCTGTGTTTACATTCACCTGGTGGGCACAGAAATGCCAGGAAGCCCCACGTGTTTGACTTTCAAATATTTAGCAGAGCAGCGTTTTAAAGCTACAGGAGGCCTAAAGATCGACGTTACCCAGTGGAAGTTGAACACCACTGGTGCATGACAGTGTTAAATGGACAGGTTCTCTTTTTTTTTTTTTCCCCAGCTTTGGCAACTTGCAACTTCTTCCTGTTTTTGTTCTCTCTTTGGAACAAAGAAAAGTCTGCCTTTAAGCTAGTGTTATACTTTCTGCATCCGCAAGGACGCAAGGGTCCACTGAGGTCCGAGGGACATCATCATCATGTGTGTGTATGCGAAGCTCTGCGCCGACATCTGTGTACCCAATAATTTGTTATGACCTGTCCACATGGCCACTATGCTGCATGGCTGTTGGTGCAAGATGACTAAAAAATAAACACAAAACTACGTGTCCGTGGTGTTCGCAGCTGGGACTTACAGCTCTGTTGAAAGCCATTTAAGCTATTTGTGATAGACTCTGCATTTCTGGCTACATATTTGTTTAGTTTCAGTAAAACGCAGAAGAAGTGACGTCACATGGAGTTATGTGTAGAGTAGCTACACTGGAGTTTAATAGCAAAATAGTTTTCAGCTGTTGAAAACAATTTACATCAATAGTAAATAAGCTAAGACATGTTTTGGTTTCAGCCCCTCAGAAGACAGAGGACATCGTATAGCATAGCAATCAGAAATCCAACATAGGAGCCAAATACACTCCACATGTCAGTGGCCTCTAGACCACGGTGCACCGCTGCTACTAGCTCCAGCTGGTGGCTCTCCGGTGCAGTTTTACCACTGGAGTCTCAGATCTAAGTATTTGTTTGTCTGATAAATAATTACGCAGTGATCTTTGAACAGCTCAGGTGATTTAACAACACTTACTGCTGCTCTGAAGGTGTTTCAAGAATCCTCAAAGATTATTTAAAAAAAAAAATCTGTTGCGACTGTATTTCATTTCCAGGTAGCAATAAATTACATACGCCTTTGCTCTTTTTGTGCAACAGAAGAAAAATGTTAACATATTATTTTCTAAGAAAATAAATTGATATAAAATAGTTTTAAAGTTTCTGGAAATACCTTCAGAGCAGTGAAGCTTCCAGCTTTTTCTCCATGATTTAAATGTAATACTGCTAAACGAGAGTCACAAGCTGGGGCAATGCGGCTACAAAACCAGATTTAAATCAGAGATATGACTCCAGTATCTGGTTGAATCAGGGGCTGCCTGGTAAAATTAAGAGAGTCAATAATCATATAAAGCACGAGGATGACATGTAACAGTGTTAAGAGGAGCTGAGCATGGATTTTTTCTTCCCAGTCTCGTTCCACCTGATGCCTCGGTGTGACTTATCCTACTACCTTCCACCTTCCTCTTGCAGCTCTTCAGTGTCACACAGGTGTTGTTAGTCCACAAAGTGCCAGAAAGGGACAGATAAAGGACTGTGGAATGGACTTGGTATCAGTTATTTGTGAGAGTGAAGCAGACACTGCTTTTTATGGTGAGAAAAAAATACAAACTAAAGGCCTTAATTTGTGATTCCCGTTGCCTTTGCCTGAGATCACATTGTCCATGTGTGTCTGGCCCAAACTTCCCTGACTGAGAAGCCTTAGCTTAAGGATCAGTTTTAATTCAGATGCACTTTTATGTAAAATGAATGTTTTGGGGTTTTTTGGGGGGGGGGGTTTCTTCCCTTTACCAAATTAGATTTTTTTTTTTTTTTTTTTTACTTAAAATGTGAAAATTAATTCACTTTTATTTATATCCCCATGTCCGTTCCAATTAGATTTTATAAACAAATATATATGTATAAATATATTTTTTATATCTAGACTGTGTCAGATCTAATGATACTTTCAGGACATAGTGTTGTTAAAAAGTAAATCGTTGAAAGCAGCTGGTTTTGCAGACATTACAGAATTGGGGTTTATAAATGAAAAATGGATGGAAAACGAACTCTGGCGGCCTGCTTCTTGTTCCAGCTTTAAAAAAAAAAAAAACATTTCCTAGCATCCTTTGCTTTACATTTGGATGGCAGTATTACCTGACAGGTTATGGAAACTTGCATCATTTAGCCATAGTACTTTGTAACATCTATGCGGCCTCATGAATGAAACCTTTCGAGGCTTAAATTACAAAAGAAGCTGCTGGGAGTATTTTTTTGTGATCTCAGTGTTATTAAAACATAATTAAGGGGTGTGTGTGAGCCAAAGACAAGCAGGACTGGAGCCAGTGCTGGATGTCAGAGTTCGCTGTTCAACCCAGATGACGACTTTGTTTATCCCAGGGCTCAGACGAGTCCAGTATTAAATGATTTTCCGCGCAAAGGGCTTGCTGCTGCCTTAACGCTAATAGTAAAAATATTTCTGTAAAGCTGCTACGTGCTAAAGGCAGCTAATAAAAAAATGTTCAGTGTCGACCAAGATGCGGTTCTGAGAAACAGGGCCCTGGGATGAGCAAATGAATACATAGTTGTTAGAAATCTATATATGTAAATGTATGATTATGTATCATGACAGGACTTGCAGTGCAAAGTCTTATGTATCGGATTTATTTTACAGCAAGAAAAGAATAAGAATAATATGTTTAATGACATGTGATACATATATATAATGTGTGTGTGTCATGGCCTCTCTCCCAAAAAAATAAATCGTTTTAAAAAATAAATTTGTCAAATTGTTAGTTTGTTTACATGTGTAGGATTACAGTTGTGGCTTGTCCAGACTCAGCGAGCCCAGTAAATGAAAGGACACAGAAGACTGAGCTCATTGTTGGCAGTAACTATGTGACTGATGCACTCGCTTTTCCTCTTTCTCACTTTGTTTCTTCCTCTCTTTTTGCTCTCTCGCTCTTCTCATGACAAAAAACAGGAGGCAGACACAGGAAGGAGAGATTTCTGCGACCGTGTCTGGCTGTGAGACGGGAAAACAGATTGTGTGGAACAAAGGGCCTTTTTCTTGAAACGGTGTGACACAGAGATGCATTGCTTTTGACAGGTTTGGGTTTTATTGCCTCAATGAATTGATTCACTTTCCTAACATGGATACAGTGGATTTAGATGTATGGTTTGAGCAGTTCCCAGCCTGGGTTTGTATCTGAGCGCTGTGCTTTTTATGAGATGTGTTTGTGTGGCATGCAGATCTGTCTGTGTGGTACATTTGGGCCCCCAGCATTCCTGCTGACAGGCAGACTGGAGCTTCGGGTCTGAACCGGCTCTTCACTGGCCCTCTTTGTGGCTGCACTCTGTTTGGACCTAGTGGTGCTGAGTCATATGGCCGGCCCGTCTGTAACTGTCCCAGTTAAGCCCCCCTGATTTTCATCACAGCCCGTTCCCATGGGGCCGTGCTGCTTCAGTGCCACCCAAGCGTTCAGCTGTGTTGTTTGCACCTGTGATGCCTCTCAGAAAGTCAGCACCTGTGATCGAGGAAGTATTCAGATCCTTTGGTAAGTAGAACTATCAATACCACACTGTAAAAACACCCAGTTACAGGTAAAAGTCCTGCAGTCAGACATGTTACGTGTGCTGTAATTACACGAGGTCGCCAAACTTCGTGAAGCAGTACGGACAAGTCAGTCAAGAGCAGTCTGTGCACATCCACAGTCTTTACACAAGGTGTAGTCAGCCAGGTGAGTGAAAACACCCGAGTGAGTGAGTGGCATGAAGTTAAATTCATCACAAGCACAAACACCTCAGAGGTTCATGTATGTACTGATGAAACCGGATCTAAAAATAGACACAAGAAATTAATGAGAAAAAGGGAAATGTCCTGTCGTCCACTCATTATATGTTTGGGTGTGTAGGGACATTAAATTAAACCTCAGAGGAAGCAGGTTTAACTCTTTTATATGGAGCCAAACACATGGATCCCATCAGTCATTTGGGTTATTTTGGCGATGACTAAGGTGCACCACCAGCCAAACCGGTAATAATTTCCGAATTCCACTTTACTTTTTCTTTTTTTTTTAAATGAAATCATGCAGTTTCCAAAACCATTTTCACACATACGAAAGTAGAGCGGAGTTCGTTTCAGTTCCGTATCCCTTGCCGTGTCCTGTGTCTCGGAGAAAACCTGACACCTTTTCTCCAAATGTTTGTTTGGCATCAGGTTTGCTTGAACATGTTCTTTTTTCTGCTTCCATTGTTTTGTCTGTTTTCACTCCTGCAATGTGTGTGTGATGTGTAGATACTCTCATTAATGAGGACTCACACAGGTGGTTGGATTGAATCTTGTTTAATTTAGTACGGGCCTTAGAAGTGACTAACACAGTTTTTGGATGTGTTTCACTGAACTGTTCCTTGATGTAGTGGCAAAGGTGAGGCTGAGACAGTATTTCCAGCTCGTTGGCCAGGATTCAGTTTGGTATGTGGCCATGGACATCCAGCCATCAGTAGGGTTGAGGGATGGCAGCTGAGAGGTTCACACTGGGCGTTCTGGGCGTAAAATGCCAGAGCACAAAGCGAGCGTTGAGTATTACTCAGTCAAACTTAGCTGGCAGCCATGTCTCCTTAGCTTCAGATCAGTCTGGGTCCAGCAGCATTAACATTCTGCCCTGCACCTCTTTTCCTTGTAAGTCGTGTAAATGAGATGGTCTCCTCATGTTAGACACATGAATCAGCTGTTTGACTTGGCCCTCCTCCGACTCCAGCAGCAGGGAGGGAGGAGAGGGAGAGGTCCGCACCACCCCTTTCTCCTGTCTCCGTGTGGATGTTTAATCTCCGGGACATATTACCTCAGTGACCAGATCTGAGGCAACGGCCGTGATGTCTAAAAAATCCAGAGAGCCGAAACAATTAGTGTCGCCTTAATGATGCAACCGTGCCATTAATCCTTAGAGACGGAGCCTTTAAAATCAACAAATCTCTGCCAGACTTACAGTGTGCCATCTCATTTAACCTCTATTAACAGAGACCAGTTGGAATTCAAGACACTGTGTTATTTTTCTTCTTTAAAAGCAACAACACTACAAAGCCAGATAGTAGAGTCATACGGGGCTTTATTCGCTGTCTCCCGGTGCCAATGGTTTCCACTCGCTGTGATTTGATGACCCAGTAACAAAGACGACCTTTGTTGTGGTTTTACTACCTGTAGCAACACAGCAGTTCAATGACCCTGCCAGTGTTTGTGCAAGTTTTATCTTGTTAACTCCAAATAACGCAGGAATTCTACTTTCATTTTTTTGCTGTTCAAATTCATCACAGTGACTATTACATCTGTTTTACTTTACTTTGTCAGAGTCATTGCAAAAATCGACCCCAATACACAAAAGCATGGTTCACAAAATTTTCAACTGAGTTGAAAAGGGTTTGTTAAAGAGCAAGTGAAAGATAGAAAAGTAAAATAAGTGCATTCTTTTTCTTCTTTTTCACTTTTATTTTGGAATTGATTGGAAGTTAAAGGAAGAAATAGAAGGTCATACATTTATTTTTATTATTTATTAACATTTTCAGTTATACTTTTCACTTGTCTGACAACCTCTTACTATTTTTCAAAATTTTTACCCTCATGAAATTACACAATATTTGCAGTAAATTAGAGATTAAGCGGGTTGTTTCTGAGAAGATAATTGTGGTGACAGAATTAAGGACAGTAATGCCTTAATTCTTCTTGTCCTCAGGGATTTACATTTGTAGGAGGAGAGCAGAGAGTCAGTCACAATCTCCACAAATCATGTCCTCTTCAAAAAGAAGTCAGAAAAAGATCAGCTGAAGAGCTCCGACGCAGCCGGGCCTGCGGTTGTCAAGGAAATGGATGAAAATGGTTTTGTAACGCGGCCTCTGTTCAGATTAGGTCTGAACCCCCCGCCTCCTTCCCCACAACCCACTCCTCCTCGTTTCTACCATCCATCTGTCTTTGGAGCCAACAAGATGTCTAATAACCCGAACATAGTGAACACAGTCCCACTGGAGCCTCAGCTACTTTCTGCCTCTGCTAAAATGCAAGTGTGCTTTTGCTCCAGCAGCATAATAGATAAAGCAATGGTAGAAACAGACGCACAATAGTGAGTAATAATTATATTTTTGATCAACAAAATCGGGCCATGGAAGTTTGCAGCACAAAATACACTTTGGTTGATCAAGTCTTCTTTTTTTCATGTTACATGCTGAATTTAATGCTGAAATTAAGCATTAGAATGAAATGAATATATTTCCTTACCACGTTTATTTGATATTCCTGGAATGAATCAAACTTTTATTGGTATAATTTATTTTACTTGCTGCCACAAAGTGCTTTTTTTTCTGTTTCAAAGCACATGAAGTGTCTTGTCCACAAAATGCAAAAAAATGTGATTTTAATAAATTAGTCCCATAGATTAAGCTGATGTTTGCTGAATAATTATATATCTTATATATAATTATAAGCTGTTAAGTCTGTTCCTTGTTATGTAACTGTGCCATAAACTGTGATCCCAAGAGGGGAGACAACACCTCAGAGGTTTTGTCCTACATGTTGTTTGTCTCCTCACTCAGTGGGACCCAAAGTGTAGTTTCATTAAATCCTGCAGGTTTATGTGTTGGACACTAAAACCTGCATGTGCCACAAGAAATACATTTAATATTTTAGTCTTTATCTGAGTATAATTTATCTGTTTATCTGCTGATACTTTCCCTGATTAGAGAGTGAAGATCTCTTCCCAAAAGCTGCAACACTTTGTTTGATCAAACTCTGTTTCTGTTTTTGTGAGAGTGCATGTGTGGTCAGGTTGAATTGGTGGCCAGACCCTGTCACACAAATTTCTTTTCATTCACTTGGAACTGAAAGAGAGAGAGAGAGAGAGAAAGACAAAAAGGGGTGAAAGTAAGAGTGAGAGAGGGAGTGAGTCACAGGCCGGGGAGAAGGGAGGAGTGGGGGAGAGAGGGAGAAAGCCAAGAGTGGACGAGCACAGACAATCCCTGGCACACAGCTTTTTGAGTGTCATGTAAACCACCCCTTCGCTCTCCCTTTTTGTCCCATTCACTGCCTGCCACCCTCCCTTCTCTCTGCCCCACCCTGAGGCCTCTCTGCTTTGGGCTTGGGGGGTTCACTCGCCTCTATAAAAGCCCTGTTTGTGCCCCGAGCGAGCTTCATTCCCCATCATGGAGAGTCAGAGAGTCCAGTCCTCATACAGGAAGCGTTTTGGGCCTCAGGGCTCGAGCACCACAGGAATCAGAATTGGGAGCCTTCCTTCCAGCCGCCTCTCCTGGCATGGCACCCCTCGCAACCTCACCCACTCCAGCCCCATATCCAGGATCTCCCTGGGCTCAGCCAACGCGGCCCTTCTCCTGGGGAGCCCGGGGGACCGGCTGGACTTCTCAGCTGACTCCCTGATGAAGGCCCAGTACAAGGAGACTCGCACCAATGAGAAGATGGAGATGATGGGCCTGAATGACAGATTTGCCAGCTACATAGAGAAGGTGCGCCTGTTGGAGCAGCAGAATAAGGTTTTGGTGGCAGAGCTGAACCAGCTGAAAGGGAAGGAGCCCAGCCACCTGGGAGACATCTACCAGGAGGAGCTGAGAGAGCTGCGGCGGCAGGTGGACGGTCTCACCGCTGGCAAAGCTCGGCTGGAGATAGAGAAGGACAATCTGGCTGCAGATGTGGGAACGCTCAAGCAGAGGTAGGAGAAAGCAGGGTGGGCCTCCTGTGGGTGGAGGGTCAACCCTCTATATCTGTTCTCTGCTGTCAGCCTTTACTTTGCTCACCTGTACTTTCTGATGATGAAAGAAGTGACATTTATGTTACAGAGGATATTCATCAAAATTAGATTTTACTACAAGTTTCCTCACAAAATGATATAATCTAAAATATGGATGTAGAAAGAGTTGTGCACAAATGTGTGTGTTACAAGTAGAAATTGAATTTATAAATGCTTAATTAGAGCTACAAACTATGACCAAAGAGCTTATTTACATAAAGAGGAAGTTTAAATTAACCAATCAAAAACAAAGGAGGAGCTATAAGCTCCTTACTGCGTTCTCCCTTCTTCTTCTAGTATGCAAGAATTTTTGCACTCTCATTTTGTTACTGCTTTGCATCTTCTTGGTTCAAAGCAAAGGAAAACAAGAAAGATATCCTGTAAAATGTAACTGAATTTGCACCTTCAGAGGTTTCAGTATTTTATTATATACCAGAAGAAGAAAAATGACTTCAGTTAGACCATCTTTGAGGTCTCTCAGAACAAAATAAGACGTTTTTTTTAATTGCAAATGCATTTATATGCAGATTTGACTTGTCTCTGAGTCGTTGGAATGCAGTCCACTGTGCTCTGTCCTAGCTTTACTCTGAGATCCCTCTTTACAAACTTGATCCTGACTGAACCCCTCGTCGCCATTGAGTGAGAGTGGAGGAATGAAGCAAACACAATGGTCGCACTTCACAAAGGGAACAGACAGGCAGGCAGATGTTCTCTTGTCCCCTCTTACTCCAAAAACACTGATTCCCTGCACATCCAGCTTTTTTCACTTAAGGTGCACACGTGGCATGAATCTATAATTTAATTTAGAGGATAAGTGATTGAATGGCTGAGAGGGCAAAAAAGTTTACTTCAGACTCCTCTCTACCCTCTGATTACCACACAGCTGCTGGTCACCTCAAAGAACGCAGAGTGAATAGTGATGGTCGTGGCTTGAAAGGGTCAAAGGTCGCCACTTTTGTGATTCCTGCTTCTCTTCTTGACCACTCCATTCAGCAAACTCTGCGTGAAGCTGTACAGATGTTACCCCAAGTCTGAGCATTTATGTTTCCACGTCTCCGTGTGCACGGCAGATGGATTGCAGGGTGGTGTGTGTCTGTGTGCGCGTGTATGGATCCTTTTTGTGTGTGTGTGTGAACTCCATCCCGTGGGAAAGGCCTCTGGCTGTTAGATCGGAGTGAATGTGTAGTGATGCGTAAGCTGCCCTTTCAGCTGCGCCCCCGTCGTCCTCTGCAGCACAGGGAGCGGCTCCGAAGCTCACAGCGAAGTCTGATCAAAATGCTTCAGATATGTTTTCAGTCCTCACAGTTTGAATCTTTATTATACAGAAAAGTCTAATACTGATTTCAGAACACTGTTTCCCTGCTTCTCTCTTTGTGAGGCTGAGCCATAAAAGAGGATGCAGGAAAAATAGTGAGCTACTGTTTTAGGGTTTTTGTTGTTTAAAAATACCAAAGAATTCTTCTTGCTAAGAATTATGTTTATGTAAAACTTAACAGTTATGCTACACATAGTATATGTTACACCTGTTGAATAAGAATGAATATGGACACTATTGGGATGTAATTTCAATAGAGCAGAAGTAGCTAACATAAAAAACGTATTGTATTTGGATGCTGAAGTTGTTTGCTAACTCTTGCTAATTATAGGTTACAAATAAAAAAATAAACTGGAATATTGCTCACACCTAAAAAAAAAAATAATAATTTCAAGTGTTTATTATTCCTTTTTGTGATTTACTCAGATTGCAAGATGAGATTGGCCTCCGACAGGATGCAGAGAACAATTTGAATGCCTTCAGACAGGTAATTCTGTTTCCCGGAATTATGACCTAAACATCTGAAATATTCAGTATATCTGAGTGTCCGTACTCTGTCCTCTCTCCTCATACAGGATGTGGATGAGGCAGCTCTAAATCGAGTCCAGTTAGAGAGGAAGATCGATACCCTGCAGGAGGAGATAAGCTTCCTGAAGAAGATTCATGAGGAGGTAAGAATGAAACTGAAAGAACCAGCTGAAAGAAGACAAATAGTGAGTGAACTTTAACCAACCAATTAGCATGATTTTAACTCTCTTTATTTCATTTTAAATCACATCTGTGTAACTCATTTAAATGTTTACTCTGGTCCTCCAATGCCCTTTTCCCTCCACAGGAGCTGCGTGAGTTACAGGAGCAGATCATGGCCCAGCAGGTGCATGTGGACTTGGATGTGTCCAAACCAGACCTGACTGCTGCTCTGAGAGACATCAGGGTCCAGTATGAAACCATGGCCACTTCAAACATGCAGGAGACGGAGGAGTGGTACCGATCCAAGGTCAGAAGACTCAGACATGCCTTTGATGAAGCATATAGCACTGAGAAGTAGAGTGATACAACATCAAATGTCATTAGATGTAATAGTAACACTTCCTGTGAGGTGACTGATATAGCTAGCAAAGGACATCACACAGACTTAGCGGACGATGGACTGTTTTGGCTTTGTACACAGTTTGCTGACCTGACAGATGCAGCCAATCGAAACACAGAAGCCCTGCGCCAAGCCAAGCAGGAGGCCAACGAATACCGGCGCCAGATCCAAGTGGTGACCTGTGACCTGGAGGCTCTCCGTGGGACGGTAAGTCCACTAAACCGCTGAAAGGACTGTGTGAAACATTGCCACAGCATTAGATATATAATAATTAGATTCCAATCAGTTACATTTTTCTGATTCCAGTGAGACAACATGACCCCACAAAATCACAGTGCAGTCAGAGGACACTGAAATAGTGACACACTTTAGCCATGCTCGCTCTGTGTTCTGTCACATTGGATTTGAAATGAAACAAGGTTAAAGTGCAGTCTGACCTTCAGCTTTAATTTGAGCAGAGAGTCCAGTTTAGTCCAGTTGCACTGTTCAAAAATCAGGAGACTTTAATAAAATAACTTCAAGCACCCTTTAAGCTGATTTCAACCTTGTCATCACCAATCGCTGGTTCATTTTAAGCCGAGTGTGCCTGAGAGCCACAAATAGCAGAAGCAACAGTACTACAAGTAGGGATAATAAAGCAGGAGCAGTAGCTGTGGCAGTTACAGTACTGATGTAAAATAGAAATGATAGTAGAAGCAGCAGAAGAAACTAAAAAAGTTGTAGTGAAAGTAGAGTATGCTGAGGTGAAAGTAGTAAAACTGACACTGTTAGCGTTTGCAGAAATGAAACCTCAGTTAACTACATCAGATGCTGGCTGCAGGGTTTTTAGATGAATAGTTCATTACTCAGTTTTGTCTCTCCTCCTTCAGAACGAGTCTCTGGAACGCCAGCTCCGCGAGATGGAGGACCGCTTTGCCATGGAGACAGCTGGTTACCAGGATACAGTGAGCCGTCTAGAGGAGGAGATCCAGGCGCTAAAGGAGGAGATGGCAAGGCACCTGCAGGAGTACCAGGACCTCCTGAACGTCAAGCTGGCCCTGGATATTGAGATTGCCACCTACAGGAAGCTGCTGGAGGGAGAGGAGAGCAGGTGAGCCAGAGCGTGGCGGCTGTCTGGTTGGACATGACACAACCAACAAGTGTAAACAAGTATACTTGATATTGTTTCTTATCTGTTCTTCCAGGATCACTATTCCAGTTCAGAGCTTTTCCAACCTGCAGTTTAGAGGTTAGTATCAAATGCCTTTAATGATCAGGCTGTGTTTGAGTTTATTTGGATAATGCTTCTTCTGATGACTATGAAGTTATACAAAAACGTTTAAGGAAACTCTCTGTTTTCCTCATTTATTGTGATAAAAATAAGTCTTGGTAAACTGGAAATTTTCACCCACTAGGGGAACAAAGTAAAAGCTCGGGAGATCATCACAAGTCTTCTTGGCACCATGAATCTGGCTGTGCTGACTGTCAAAATGCCCCCTGAATGTCATATTTTGGAAAACTGGAAATCACTCTCACATGCTCATCCTTTAAACAGGTTGCACTTGTCGTATGGCTCTTGAATGCATAACAACAGGCCTTTAAGCAGAGGATAATAAACTACCATTTATTGGACTGCACTGACTCTTACCTCTCTCTCTCCCTCTGATCATATTTTAGAAACTAATCTGGACACCAAAACCCCAGAGGCCCATGTGAAGAGGAGCATCCTGGTTCGAACTGTGGAGACCAGAGACGGGGAGGTATGTGCTTTCACAGAGCAACACTCTCTCACTGAGAAGCAGGCCAATCTGCACATTGCAGCTCTTACCTAATCCCTCTGGAGGGCAATGTTGAACCCTTCTGCAGGTTTTCACAATCATTCACTGTGGCTCACCACACCTGATGCCTTGTGCAACTGATACAAAAACTCATCAGAGATTTGTTGGGTTTTTTTTTATTTTCTATTTTTTAACCCTGATCTCTTTTTCTTTTCAGATCATTAAGGAATCAACCACTGAACATAAAGATCTTCCTTAGAGTTTTACAACCAGCTCTCCCATCTCATCCTTAGTCTCAATGTGAGGATTTTGAATGCATATTCTTACATTTTATGTTTGTTTCCAAGCCCCAAAGCTGTGCTATCAGAGTCATCACATCTTTTCATCTTTCTCTCCCTTCATCGTCATCCATAAACTTATCTGTTAACCTAGAGCCACATCATAACCATCAAATACTCGGAGACTTCATTTTTAGAATTTCTGCCAAAAACATCCAAGTTTAGCTTTTTGTACAGCTTCACTGTTAGCTTGAGTTGGAACTAGGCCACTCATCTTACATGGTCTGTAGCTTGTTCCAGAAAAAACTACTGGAAATTACTGATAATCTTTAGTTTAATTCTAACTTGGACTGACAGACCAGATTTTTAGCATTGTTTCAAATAAGCTGTCATGGAACAGGCCTTGACCTGTAGCCACCGTGTTCATCTAATATATAGCATGGTGTAGGTCGACGTGGTTATTGTGTATGTGAAATTTGGCAGGGGAAGTACAAGAGTTGAGTTGGGGTTTGCAGATGTCAGAATTGGATTGCGGCAGGGAATGAGAGATTTGTGCATGTTAGAGCAGCTTTTGACAGAATGACAGTTGAACCTGGACTGATTTTTTTTTTTTTTTTAAACCGTGACTGGTGCTATTTTATATGTCATTCCTTCGCTGCAGTGGCCACCCCTGTCTGTGTGTTGCTACATGTATTAAAGCTCCTGCACACAAGCACGAGTGCTTCAATTAGTCTCCCTTACTGATTAGACCTGTTCCCAGGTCTGAATTGGGCAGAGCTATGCTGGGATTTTTCTGAGATCTGCAGTGTCTGCTCTGGATGTGCAGAACTTCATAAGCCAGTAGGAAAACAAATAAAGGATCCATCTGTTCTGGTCTGTAGACACTATGGTGGTACAGTATACTGTATATACCTCATTCTAACAACAAGGAAGTACACTCAACAACATCCTGAAAGAACACAGAAGCAGAGCAGGATTTATTGGCAAAATCAGACACAATGACAATGACTGCAAAATTAAACTGATGATGATGATTTGAACAAAAAGATGCACCCACAGCCTCACGATTCCCATTGTCTTGTATAATTACAGTGGTCCGTTTTTCTCTTAAGCTTTCAGCAGCTGTCTGTAAAAACTGAATTCTCTCTGAGTTTGGTTTGGATTTTTTCCAATGTGACTACACCAAAGACAGATGCTTAATCCCCTGGTTTTTTGTCACTGGTTCGTTTTTTTCAGACTGCGGTGACCTTTACAACAATGTGCATGTACGTCAGTAACAGGTGCAGCAAAACTAACACTAGACCCCATAAGGTCTGTACAAACCTACACAGTCCTGAGGAGAGGCCTAATCAGCAGAAATAAGTGAAAACGACTGTGTGTGTGTGTGTGTATAGGGCCTTTAAAACTCCATTCATGAATTTACCTGGGGGGGGCTGACTTGACCTTCGAGCTGACTCGACCTTTGCCCTCCAGCTTCCAGTTAATCCACCAACCTCTCTCCACCAAATTCACCACGCAGTTTCTGTAGTGTATGACTGATAGCAGAGAGAGGCACGGAGATGGAGGAAAGTGCTGTGGACCTTCAACAAATCCCACAGCCCAGCAGTGCACCAGGGACCCTTGTTTTTTTTTGTTTTTTTTTTTTTGAAGAGGGGTATGTTGGGGTAAAAAAGGAAAGGAGGCTGCATGTAAGGATCGATGGATGAACATCACAGCTCATACACTGTAATCCAAGCCTTGTGATTTGTTGGAAACCCTGCTGACTGTAGCTGTGCTGACAGGCCCTGCCACTAATGAGAGTGGTGCTGTGCTGAAGCTGGCTGTCTCTGTGCTCATCGCCAAGGACACACTGTGATTCGTGTTCCCATGTGCCTCCCACCTTCTCTCCTCCACAGCTTCCACCCTCATCACACAACCCCTTCTTCCGTTTCTCCCAATAACAGGCAGCCCTCTTGTATTTGTTTTGTTTTTGTTTTTTCTTTACTCTGACTCCTGAGTCTTGTAGCAAAGAAGCAGCTGAATCCTGTTTTTTTTTTTTCTTGGAAGAAACCTCTGTCTTCAGATGTGAAGATAACATTAGTCACCAATGCTGCAAGCTATGAACTCATATTGACTTAACAACAATAAAACATTTTGTTTGTTAGTATTGATGACTCTTGTTTTGTTCAACATTTCTCAAAAGGATGTTCATGGTCGTGTTCCTAGGCTCTGATTCAGTGTGACACAGTGCATCAGCTTCCATCTCTCCCTGAGATGAGCCTCACGCATGCTGACAGTTAACTTTGGGGTATTAGAGGGCTGACAGCTTCAGACAGACACTGATTGTTTACACCCATCATGCAGGCAGTGCTGCTGAGCAGATGGGTTCACTTCCTGTAATGTCACGGCTCATCATGAGTGTTACTGTATATCCAGGTACAGAGATAATTGCGGCCAAAAATAGTGTTGCTTGAGATGCAAATACACACATGCATTTGAATGTCAGACACCTGACCTCATACAGACTTTGGAGATCAGTGCTTGTTTGTTTGAGTGATGAAAGAACAAGTTCATATGTTAAGATCACTTCCTGCCACTACGCTGTCCTTAAATATGAGTGATCCCTCCACTGCTCGTCAGCAAGAAAACACCAAAAGAGGGAGATTTGTACATAAAGGACTGTAAGATACCAACTTGATTTGATTAGCTCAGCTGTTGAAGCCTCATACTAACTTCAAACAAACTCAATTTTCTTTTATTATTGTTATTAATTTTTAACAAGGACTGTGGATTTGGTCCCAGGTCTCTTAAGGAGGAAAGGGACGAACGACTACAGCAAACAAAAACAAACTGACTCTGACTGTGCCGTAGTCAGAGTCCAGTATGATCACTGCTGTGTTTCTGAGGATACAAGCAGCCTTTATGTGCTGTATAATACACTGTGAAAAAGGTGCCTCAGAATATCATTTCAATTAATAAGAATGAAGGTTTACTGCACCAAGTGAACATTGATTGATTGTGTGGGTTAAATGGAAACATGAAGATAAACATAGCAGATATATAGAGCAGAATAATCAAACAAACAGATTTACAGCATATTCTGAGCAAAAAAAAACTCCTCCTCCTCCTCATGCAGCATAAAGAGCTCATAATGTTAGACCATGTCCCCTCTTTTGTTTTTTGTTTTTCTGCTTTTTATCCGTTACTTGGAGATTTAAGACAGTAATGAGAGCATGATGATATCAGAAACCTTCTCTTTATGGTCAAAAAACTACTCACACGAATGCATCTAAGCACGATTGCAGTTTGCCAAAATAAACATTTGCACAAATTAAGGAACAAGTGACTGCAGTGCTTTTCAAGACCCAACATGGAAGTGCAGGACCTCTCCAACAGCACATGAATGTGGCATTAGTCGCTAATTAGTCTGACTAAACTGCATTTATATTCAGTTTATCATGTAGAACACTGTTCTCTTCCTGTGCTTTCCTCCAAATTCCCTTTGGATTTAAGTGTGTGATGTGTTTTGAAGTGTGTAAAGTACAGTATGTATCTCCTCTGCCGGGCTCTTATCAGTGGAATGGAGGGTCTCAGGTCTGCACTGAAGGTGACTCTGAGCTGAAGGAATTCCAGGCAGATAAAACTCTCAGACCGTCGGGGTGGAGGGCCCTGACGTCTGGGTCTGAAACACCTTCCCGTCCAGTCCTAGTCCACAGGGCTGGGAAGGGACGAAAGGTGACAGAGATGGGCATTTTTAAGTTCATTATCTTTCCTCAGTCGATGCGAGGTGACAACAGCTGTCATGTTAGCTCCAGAAAACATGAACGCACACGGGCACCCACTCTCGTTAGAAAATCCCAACCCTTTTTGTTGAAACGCACCGGCATAGACATCCAGTAGATGTGCACATGACCGAAAATACCCTTCATCATGAAAGCGATGATTCCAATACAGTTTTCTTCCACCAAGACATCCTTCACTTCCCCAGCGATTCTCATGGGTGCAGCCAATAATTTCAACACAGCAGAAAGCACATTCCACTGCCAAGGCTGCACAGTTTGTTATTCTGATAGTGGAAAAATATTGACAATTTTAAATCTGAGCTGAACCTGGATCAAAACACAACTTAACTTAGGACAAACTGATCAGTCACATCATAGTCAAATAATCTGGAATTTTATTGAAAATGTATCATTAATCATATTTAATTTTCATGCTAAAATGTCAGACATGAAGCTTCTCAGTTGCTGAGTGCGTTTGGATTTGTCTGAGAACAAAACAAGCAACTGGAAGACATCAAATCAGGATAAATTGATTCATAGAGAAATAATAAAAATAATGCTCACAGTACACAGGGTGAAAGATAATTTTCCAAATGCACTAACTGTGTTTTCTCATTCAAAAACCTTTCATGAAAATCCACTGAAATTTGTGAAGTAGGTATATTTAATATATTAATATAATATATACATAATAATAATAATCACACAACAAACTGACAAAGTACCATATAGTTGTCGTGTGTGGATGATGAGTGGGATGCTGTGGCAGGTCCTTCACACATTCCCGTCTCACTTAGCTCTCACACCAAAGGGTCATGGGAAGGCATGTGTGCTCCTTGGTTAATTTTAGCCTTCATTTCATCAAGGCCATTGAGACAAAACAGAGCAACCACCTCGGCATGTCTGCCCGACCGTGAAACCACGTTCACTCTAATCTCTAAACACCCTTCACCGAGTGAACCACTGAATCAGTGTGCATGTGCTCAAACCAGCAACTTTTCTTTGGACAAAGTGGAGCGCTGACTTCTTAGACCTGTAGGTCACCGACCTGCCAGCACAGGGGGACATAAATGGTCTCCTAATGGTCTCTATTTAAATTATTTAAATAAAAATAGGTCACATCTAGACTCTGTGAAAGCCCAAACATCCCATGGAATAAATATTATTGAGTATTGTAGATTAAGACAAAGAAAATAAGTGCAGGTGTTGTGTTGGTGTCGTCAGCGGCCAGTGGAGACATAATGAGAAAACAGTATGCCATGAGACTGACCTGTAAATACCACTCACAGGCTCAGTCGGTCAATGAAACTCTTCCATGGCAGCTACTCCCAAATAAAACAAAACAATGTGCAGTGTGTGTCAAGAAGCCACTTGTAGCCTCTTCAGGTGACCTTTAAGTTTGTAGACAAATTAAACTGTGGCCCCCGACTGTCTGCTCTGTGTCTGAATGCACTGCTGCTGCCTCTTTGGGCTCAGGGGAGAAGATGGAGTCCTTTATGCTATGAGACTGGAATACAGGCAAAAACACAATTCATCAAAGTTGTATCATCACGACTCTAATGAAGTCTGAATTTCTCACATCTGTAACTCAAATCAAGTCAGTTAGCTCAGGTCCAGTAGTGTTTGCATGTCTGACTGTGGTGCAATAAAATCGAGTCTGGAAATTTCCAGTCGCAGTCTCACGCCTGTAAAAACCAGAGCACTTCATCTCCTCCCCAGACTTTACAGCCATGCTTTGTTTTCCTTTTTCATTTCTGACCCTTTGTTGTTTTGACAGCTCTGCTTTAGTGGCACTTATCCGGCTCATCAGTGCGATGTGATTCATGATGTTCACGAATAAAAAAGTGAATCCAAAAAACACAGAGAGAGGAGCTCCTTTAACACACAAACCAAAGATGATTCTGTTCTGAAAATTTAAAGGGGACACCACACACACACACACACACACACACACACACACACACACACACACACACACACACACACACACACAACACGAGTGCCATTTCAAAGCTTATCATGGCCATAGAGTAATATTATACTCCAGAAGTGTGATGGCAGCCACAGAGAAAGAGGATGCTGCTATTTTGAGCAGAGAAACTTGTGATGTGGAGTAAGCAGAGTAGAGGGTCTGCACTCTGTCAGTGTCAGACCACCATCAAGTTGCCCACAATGCAATAAACACAACTTCAGGAGGTGGATTTCAAAATAAAAAATCCTTGACACTGAAATTGTTTTTTTTTTTTTTTCATACAATCCTTAATATGAGATTTTTTTTAGACATTTCAGGTGACAGAAGAACAGGGAACCGAGGCTACGATCCTACAATCTCACCAAAATTGGACAATAGAAGATTGGAAAAACGTTGCCTGCTCTGATGAGTCTGGATTTCTGCTCCGACATTCAGGTGGTAGGGTCACTTACAACTTGGCGTGAACAACATGAACGCATGGATCCATCCTGCCTTGTATCAACGGTTCAGGCTGCTGCTGCTGGTGTAATTTGTGGAGGATATCATTAGTATCGATGGAGCATTGTTTGTCACGGCCTACCTGAGTATGGTTGCTGACCATGTCCATCCCTTAATGACCACAGTGTACCATGGAAGGCTGGCAGGATAACGCACCAGGCCACCTCAAATCATCTCAAACAGACCAATGAGTTCACTGTACTCAAATGGTCACCAAATCTCAATCCAGTCCAGTTCTGAAACCAAAAGGGGGCCCAACCCAGTGTAGCAAGGTGTACCTAATAAAGTGGCCAGCGAGTGTATGTTGATAGACAAAAATAAAAGAAATCAGCAAACGGGTTTTCTCTGCTTTATATCAATGTAAACTGAGAATCTCCGGGTTTTGAATTAGCCACTTGAAACAAGACTTTATTTTGAAAGACTAATTAGACCTCACTTCCATTTCTGTCCTTGCCTACTCAGGCTGACTTGCCGCGGCAGACAGCCCCCCTTGTCCAGCCGGGGGGCGGTGGAAGGGGAGTGGATCCAGGGACTCTGGCTTATCGGAGCTTCTCCTCCGCCGTCCCTATCGTGCAGTCCAGACTTGAGGGGCAATGCTGCGATTATAAACCAAACTCAGAGATCCTGCGCTGCACAGCTTCTGTTTTTTTTCTCCCCCCAAAACAGGATCCTTTCTCTGAGGACCCCAAATCGTGGGAACTATGCTCTGTGCTTTTTTTTTTTTACAGGTTAAATGATGTTGCATATGGCTTTTTCAGTATCCTAGTCTACTTTTCTTCACATGATCAGCGTGCAACATCCTGCATCTGCTATCGCCCTGGCAACCAGACCTCCTCACCATCATTATCCAGCGCTTCGTCCCTCACCATCAGCGGCCGCCTCTGAGAGAAACAAAAAGCTGTTTTTGTTTGTTTGTTTGTTTGTTTTTACACTCGTCCTTCAAGTGGACGCATTTTATTTCTTATCCCTTGAAATCTCTTTTCCATTTTGTTTATTTATCTTTATTTATCTATTCAAAACAGTAAGGTTCATGTGTCGGAGAAGTCTTTTCTCTCAGCAGCAAAATGCCTGTGAGACGCGGTCATGTTGCGCTCCAGAACACCTACCTGGACACCATCATCAGGAAATTCGACGAGCAAAGTAAGTGCACGTGAAATGAGTTAAGTTATGGCCATGTGTTTCACATCCACATTTCACATCCACTACTGTCAAAAACAAAACAAAACAAACCAGTTTAAGCGTTCACTTTTGAATATCGTAGCCTGTTAGAACATTTGGAGTAATAATGTGGAAGATGATATTATATTAAAAGGCTTATAATTAATTATAATTACTGGAAAAAAAGGTTTCTGATGGCTTATGATTGTCATCAAGAGCAATAATGGCCCCTGGCAGATAGAAATGATCTCAGGCAGGCTTTTTATGTCACAATAAAATATCTTATCTAACTTGTATGGGTGATGCTGACAGACCCCCCCACCCCCCCCCCCCCACCCCCCCACCCCTGCTGCTCCTTTTATGTTTGAGGGTTATTGCACCTGCATGTGTGTTTGAGTGCTCACCTGATGCATTACGTTATGTTCTATTAGCCCACATGTTCCTCTGGTTGTAAAGAGGGGACATGTTTAGGAAGAAAAAAAAAAGCCATTCTCCTGCAACCTCTGAGGTCTCGCTGAGGTTTTGTACATCGCACACTGTATATCAGTCAATCACATAACTGTTAATATCATTTCAAGAATAAAAAAGCTACACAAATACCCCATATATCTACTGGACTATGATCAGTACTTAGTCTGCTTTTCCGTCTACCTCTCAAGTCAGTCTCATTCTTTCCTCTTGGCACATTCCCCCCCCCCTTGAAGCACACTTTATCTCAGTGTTGACTACTCACAGTGTAGACTGGATGTGTGAGACAGGAAATAATCCTGATCAGATACTGACCGAACATGGAGAAACAGTTGATTGCTGACTGTTTTAGTGCGATTACATCTGGGGCCCCGTGCTTGAATCCGTGGAGCTCCTTTGCGAAAGATCTCTTATGTAATGCCTCTACTGTATGTCCCCTAAATGTGTGCGTGTGCACGCGCAGCCACGTGCACGTCCAGGTGAGTGCACGTGCCACAGTTGTGCTGCTTAGCAACCGTGTGACGATCAGTGTTTCCACTGTGAGCCCCAGATAATGACTTTGGACAGGATGTGCTTTCCACCAGAGGAGCTCACCCATTTACTTTAAAGAGAGGGACTGAGAGAAGAGTCCCCTCCTCTCATCTGTGTGGGCAGTGGACAGGGAGTGCTCTTTAACCCAGTTTTACCACAGGATAATAAACGGGCCAGTCAGAGGCTGCAGAGGTTATGTATGTACTTTTCATTTAGCTCATTGAACTCCTCCATTAGCAGCCTTCGAACAAAACTGTCCTAATTCACTTACATGGTGGACAGTGTTTTTGGCATAGTGGCTGCTGCCGGTGCCACGTACATTACAATCATCAATAACAGGAACTAGATGGTATATGAGCTTGGAATTACTATTAAGGCTTTTTCTGAGTGCAACGTAACTCTGAGATACTCCACAGCGAAGGTCCAGCAGCCCAGGAAAGACCATTACTGCTGTACCTGACACTGTTCAGCCACGGTTTCCCACAGGATGTGAGAGTATTGGTGGTGGTTGACCCCCTAGGGTAAGGTCATCTGCTGGTGGTGAGACACATCAGAGTCAACTGCTAAACAGCACCGCATTCATGAGCTAACACCCCAAACCAGTTTATCTAACCCCATTTAAACAGTTTCTACTCATTCACTTATTTTGGCTGTGAGTAAATATGAGTGGGCTTCCCAAATAAACTCGATATATGTGGAAACAGTACTATAAACTACATTCAGATATCATAGATAAATAACTGGACGCTTAAAATTTAAACAGCTATTAAACAAAATAAAAAATACAAAAAAGCCCATAGAACAAAATAATATATACACAGAGGACGTGGATAATTCCAGTGTAATTAAAATCTAACAGGCTAATCCTGACAGACGTCGACCACCTGTTAAGTCCCACAAGCTACGTGAGAGCTGCTGTGGCGCCACAGAGGCTCCTATGTTTAAAGTGCACTCCTGGTCCTCCTCAGTCCCTTGGGAGAAATTGTGACGCTAATAGCATTAGCACCATGGAAAGGTGGACTTCATTAGTTCCACTTCAGCTGATTATCGAGTGCAGAGGAGGAAGAGTTGTTCACTGTGATGGCAGACCTCATCACATACAGATTTTGAACACACTGTACATGTAATTGTGAGACACAGTCAGCCTAGGTAAAGCTAAATTTATCTACTCTCTCCCACCAGTTTCCTGTCACTGAAAAATCAACTTTGAGAATCCATAATCTTAGTTTTTCAGTTTTGTTATTCTGTTGACTTGAGGCAGCAGCTAAATACTGAAAAACAAATCTGCATCCTTAACACCATGTGTAAAACGATTCATTATTTTAATTAAGGAATACATTTTCAATTTATTACATGTTTGGTTAAACAGCCTCCAAACCTTAAACTTTGAACTCTTAAATTTGAAAAATTAAGTTTTGGTTGGGCTGTAATTTACAGGGATAATTGCTTTCCTTGACATTTAACAACAAAATGTACAAACATATGTTTTGTTTTGACAGAAGATATATTTATTGTTCCATTTTTAATATTCAAGTAAGAACCACGTTTTAACCAGTTAGCTTCCGTCGCTCCTCAGATCGCAAGTTCCTGATCGCCAACGCCCAGATGAAGAACCGTGGCATTATCTACTGCAACGAAGGCTTCTGCCAGATGTTTGGTTTCACCAGGGCTGAGATCATGCAGCAGCCCTGTACCTGCCAGTTCTTGGTGGGGCCCGGCACCATGAAGAGCGCCCTGGCCCAGCTGGCACAGGCCCTGCTTGGCTCTGAGGAGAACAAGGTGGAGATCCTGTACTACTCTAAGGAAGGTAAGAACACAAGGAGGCGGGAGATAAAGAATTAAAAAACCCTGTGAGCCTGTTTGCAACCTCAGATTCCTGGGTAGGAGCCTTCTGGGTACCACATAATCTGGCCTATTGGACAGCTTGAATGTTACGAAAATACAGTCAGTGTACATGGATGATTATGAATAATCCAACCAGCAAGACAGTCCTCCTTATTCCAGAAACATCCAGAGGACCTTTAAAATCTTAAGTGGTTCTGCAAACACCCGTCTGCCTTCACATTTCTGTTATTAATCACATTCAGCTTTTCTGTGATTCTAATCCTGACAGTGAAATGCATCTACCATGATGCATAAGAAATCCACCTCAGTCTCACATCATATGTGGCAGCTGTTCACAATGACCTGCCATGTTTGTTTGGGTTTTTTTGCAAACTACTAGTCTCTCCATTATCTTGAAAATCAGTCATCGTGGTCAAATCAGTGTTTTGTAATCAGGCTTTAAATCATGTAGTGTGAGTCACCTCCCCAGACAGACCTGACATTCACGCTCAGCTTCATAGTCTTAATCTGTTCTTAACACCTCTTCCTGTTGATGCACAATTGCTTTGCCTCTCTCCATATTGGTTTATTGGTGGTACCATAATCCCTTCTCCCCTCCCTCCTCATCAGTCTTTCCCACACTCTCTTTCATTTCCTCGAACTGTTTTTTTTTATGCACAACTTTGATTTCTAAACGTTGTGTGCAAACAAAAGTGTAATTATCACAAATGGGGAAGAAAAAAGGAATGAAAATTATAGATACTCAGAGACGGAGGTATAAACATTGTAACGAGTGAACTTAGTGAGGAAAACACAAAGAAATAACACAGCAAGACAGACATTTAAACTTTTGACCTGCAGTTCATGTGGTGGCATTTAACATTTAACGTTTGCTCCTCTCAAAGCTTCATTTCCTCCTGACTCTCTGACTTAATCTAAATGCTGCCACCAGCTGCAAACTGACAGTGTTTCGCCTCCTTGATCTGTTTCACCTGTTAATTCCTCCTTCACCTGTTCATCTACCACTGAGGCAGAAACACATGATGGAGGTAAGCAAACACACCAGGCTCAGGACGATCACAATCACCCACCATGAACCCAAACACATTTGCTGTCTACATATATACACTCACGTACACGTATACCCACGTGTCTTTTGTTTCTTTGGCCAGTCGGGCAAGAGGAGTGCAGTCTGGGGAGCTGTTGTCATGGAAATGCGATCAGCATGCCAGCTCAAATCCACTAAGCATCTATTTGTTTTGTCTCCTGCTTCCTACTGCGTTCCCAATCTGAACAGGCGGGGAAAAAAATTGCTAACAAGTGGAAACAATGATTCAGAACAAGTCTCTCACAGGCGGATTTTCTTCTCTCACCTCCAGACTAAATTCCCATCCGAGTTTTTCATAAAGTGGATGTGTGAATAGGACTGAATGCAGCCGCTCGGTGTGTGCAGATGCACGTTCTCCTGTGTGTTTCTCTGATCTGCCCTATCCCCCATTTCTATTTTTAGACCACACTGATTGCAGTGTGAAGTTAGACCTGATGGAAGTGTGGCTCATTTAGCCTTTTTTAGCTTTCAGTGTCCCTCCGTTTTACCCTCTCTCCTGTGGTTTCCACCCTGATGGCCTCCCTTTGAATCATGACCTCATAAAAAAGATCAGATGGCAGTGATGGGAGTTATGTGTGGGGGTATAGCTCAGTGGTAGAGCATTTGACTGCAGATCGAGAGGTCCCCGGTTCAAATCCGGGTGCCCCCTGCTTTCCTATTGATCCCTCTCAGTCTATCTCTCTCTTTCTATGTCCAAAGGGACCTGCAGACCCTGCCTGGTGGACGTCGTCCCTGTAAAAAACGAGGAGGGCGTCGTCATCATGTTCATCCTAGACTTCCAGGAGTTAATTGATCCTTCGCTCAAAAAATCCGGCCTCAGGCAGAGAGTAGCCCAAGGATGGATTTACTGTAAGGCCTTTAATGTTTGCTTTATTTAGCTTCATTAATCGATTTGTTGTCAGCACTGACTATTTTAATTATTAGCTAAACCATGGTTTTAGTTTCCTCCCTATCTGATGCAGTAAAAAAAAAAGACATAATCTGGACAAAAGTGTCTCACAACTCATACTCATTTATGTAAAATAATTACAGGTCAGAACCGCAGGCTGAAGATGAGGCTGCCGGTGCTGCGATCCATGCGACGACCTTCACTTTCCAAAGATCAGTTTGAAGGGGTTGTTGTGGACTACCTGCAGGTGAGGTGGTGTTCACACACTTACACAGTCTCACATACCCACACATATACATATATGCATAAACACGATGTTCAAACGTTGCAGTATTCTGCAATCAAATTATTTGGTGACAACAAAGCTCTAAAATTACAGCTGCGCCACACAGTTTCTCATGTTGGCTGCCTCAAATACTGGAGAGAATTGTTTGAATTTTAGAGACTGATTGCGGAGTTCATCCTTCACTTCTGTTTAGACTTCTCTTGTGTTTTGATGAATCACAGCTTGTGAGTTTCCTAAGAGTATCCATACCTGACACCGGAACTGTTCTGGGCCAAGCCCGGCCAATTTACACGCTGAAATTCTTTGGCAGGAACAAGACATTCCTTTCTGTTGCAGGCCTACTTTGTATCTTAGGTAGATACGTGTGCTGCATTTCAGAAAGTAAATCAATAAAACAGAAAATATGACATTCAAAAAAAATGATGTCCTGATGTTTGAAAATGTTGCTTTGTGTTCGCTGTATGTTGTTGTGTTTTATGTATTTATGTTCTGAAATGTTGTGTTTTGAAATGTAACTGACACATTTCTACTGAGAAATGTTGCTGCATGTGATTGTTCTCTTTCCTTGACAGCCGAACAGCGAGGAGGTCCCACTTAAAGAGTTTCGGATCCCGTCCAAGGAGAGCTGCATGCAGTCTGAGACCGAGGCCCTGATAGAACAGGACCTGGATCCTCCCTCTCCTGCAGCCCAGTCATCCACTAAACGGCACTCCCTACTGACAGACCGGTTGGACCCCGGTATCGCCTTCCACCGCGGGACTTTACCTCGGAGCTGTTCGCGGGACAGCATCCGCAGCCTCCGACGTGCCTCTTCACTGGACGACATCGATGGCATGAGGGCAGAGTGGAACAGTCGACCTGGAGACCCCCAAACTAACAGCAGTGAGTGTCTGAGTGGGAAGCTGCGAGCATCTCAGGGGGAATTTGTGGGTGAAACATGTCAAATAAAAAACCTAAAGTAAAGCAAATAATCTAGAAGCAGAAAAAAACAGCCAGCAGAATTCCCACCATGATTCACCTAAAGAATCTGAACTGGTCTGTCTTTTCTCTGACATTCATAACACGCAGAGCATTGCTCTGAGCACATGCAGCTGCCTGATGGCTGTTCCAGCAGAGACACACTAATCAATCCCTCTGTCAGTGTGTGTGTGTGTGTGTGTGTGTGTATGAGAGTGAGGGTTTGTAGTCCATTTGTGTTAAAATTGCACATGACTGCACATCTGTCCCCCTCTTCTCTCAGGGGAAATATTTTGTGAGGAAACTTTATTTTTTAATACGGGATACAGGTTCTAATCATAACTCCAGACTCTCACCTTGTCTTTTTTTAATTTTCACCATATTTGTGTGTCCTTCTGTGCCATCTGTGTCCATCTGTCCTAATTACCTTGTTGAGGGCAAGAAACAGATTATCAAAAACATTTTTTAAAAAAATCATCACTGTTGTTCATATTGTTTTAAATGCGGTAATGATTTGACCTTCAAGCTTGGACACTATGACATGCACTGACTGGGAATTTAAAAAATATATAATCATTCAAATTCATTTTCTGACATTAGTGTTTATTCTGCTCTTGTTTTTTTTTCACACCACACCACTATTCATCATTTTCCCTCATCTCTCAACTTTTGAGTCTTAGTAGCTGATGTTGCTGCTCTCTGCTGCAGATTTAAAGCCTAGCGCTCTGAACTCCACGTCGGACTCGGACTTGATGAGACACAGGACCATCGGCCGCATCCCTCAGGTTACCCTCACCTTTGGCTCGGATCGGATGAGACCCCCTTCGCCCACAGAGATTGAAATCATTGCACCCAGCAAGATAAAAGACCGCACCCAGAACGTCACGGAGAAGGTCACTCAGGTCACACAGGTAAGACGAGTCCTTCATCATCTCTGTGAAAGCTTCTGGTCAATCAGGTTTTGCAATGTGAGCTTAATGTTTTTGGATAACTTCAAGTTAACATTAGCCTCATATTTAGAGTTTGTGGCGTCAATTTTTCACAATAGCTTTGTCTGCACGCTGTGTATTGGCTCTTTTGTCATATTTCTGATTGGGAAGACAAATCATATCAGTCATATCATGTTCCCGCTGCTGTCATCCAGTTTGATATGTTCCGGTTGTCAGCCATGAATGCAGCTGTCACCCTCACATCTAATCATTGCCTCTGGGCACAGATAGTTCAGAATAAATGTCTATAAATGGCGTTTGCTTCTGGCTCGCTGAAGATGCAAAAAGACATCTGCAGTCACAGGGTGAAAGTGTGAAAGAATAGTCTCACCTGAGGTGCGACATCTATGGCACTGGCAACAGAACACACTCATCAGCCACCTGTCATCACACCACGGTGTCTCTGTGAACTTTTTGGCACACACACAACAGTGGAAGAAGAACCTCAGTGGAAGAACACTGAAGCACAAGTAAAGTTTCTGCTTTTAAAATCTGAGTAAAAGTAATTATGTATCTCTAGTCACATGTAATCAGATATTAAAAGTAGAACCAGTTGACGCTTTGCATTCTTCTCTGCATTATGAGAAGTCTCTAAACTTCTTTAGTTAATGTCAAATGTCTGAAGCTGTTTGATAAATGCAGTGGAATACGAACCACAATATTCAGCTCAATCCTGGCCTGTTTGGTCCAGGATTGAGCTGGCAGCCAGTCACTGTGGGGCTCCCTCAGTGCATCACATTAGCCCAGTTTATCTGTGGGGCTTCCACAAAGGTCAGTAGACTCATTTTCCAACCAGCCTGAGCCAAAGAGGTTGTGTTTTTGGACCACTTCATCTGTTTGTTTGGCTGATGGTTTGTTAACCAAAGTTTGTCAGCAAAGAAATGGATGATGACCAGATAACCCAGTAAATCCGATGCCTTGAACCCTCTGGTGTAGAAGTAAAACTATATTTCTTTGGATTTCCTGGTTCAAGAAGAATTTATGAGATGTGTCATGCACTTGTCCCCAAATTTGGCATAAAATTTATTTGCATCATCCCCCAAAATGTTTTTTATAATATTTCACTTTCCAATGCTTCTTCACTAAATTCCTGCAGGTGTGACCCATTTCACATATACTGCTAAAACCTTTGGACACGCTGTACAAATACAACCAGGTTTAGATAAAACGTACAGAGTGTTACTCAATGTGATCTGCAAAATTTGATAGCACTTAACCCCAGTTAGGTCTGCCTGCAGACATATAAACAGAACACAAATAAAGCACGATTTAATCTTTGTGTTGCATTGTTTAACAGGCTTATTTATTATAAATGGGTCCTGAATTTGCATGTCATTAGCACAGTACTATTACCTTATGTGACTGTCGCGCGACTGAATGCTGTTGCCTTGGTTGGTGGTGGTGAGATCTCACTTCTTCACACCGGGAGTGAGAGTGGTATCGACAGCCGGCTGTGACTCAGTGTACAATGTGGAAGCAACGTGGCTTCTGTGGCCCTGGAAGAACGGACTGGATGAACAGAAGGCCTCCTGAAAGGCCTGGCAGAACACTTCACTTCTTATCCTGACTCTGTTGACGTCATGTACAAATGTGGATAAAAAGTGAGCGTTCCTCTGTGTTAGCATCGCTGCTGCTTAGCCGGGTTTGTCTTACTTTTTGTTATGTTTCTCTTGGAAGGTAGAGCTGTGTTATTACAGCTATCTGCCTCTGGTATGTCCCCTGTCCACAGACCACACACGATCGTTCTAAGGTCTTCCACATCTTAAAAACAATTTAGTCCCGTTCTCGGTCTTTAAATCTTGGTTTTAGTATAAACAAATGCCTGAGATGTTTTCACTTGTTTTATGATGTGTTTCTTGGTTGCTTCAAATAGGTTATTTCTGACTACTTTTACAGATATTTTATCTAGTTTGATGAAAAGCATAATTCTTTTTGAATTTAGTATGATGTTATGGATAGGCTGAGAGTAAAATCAAGTTACAGTAGGCTATGGCACACACCTATCAAACACTCCACTCTAGGTAGCTGTGTGATTTTTACAGGATTTCCTCAGATCCTCAGTGGCCGATCCGGTCAAGAAAATATCCTGCTTTGAATGACAAGTTTGACTTTGTTTTTCTACAGAAAAAGTTCAAAAAAGTTTTAAAAAATTCAAATTTAATCAAATAAATTAAATACCTATTCTTTCTCACTGAAATCTATGAATAACCAAATGTTATTCATTTCAAAACTTTAAACAAAAGTTTACTTGCACGGAAGGATTCAAGTTTCCACATTACACATTGTTGTATGTGCTGTGTGCACTGTTAGTATAGATGGTAAGCAGTCAGCACAGAGAAGGGGGGACTCACAGTTGAGTGTGTGGGATTCATATGGAGATTGCGTTGGTGTGTGTGGGGATCACAGACTGCCTGTGAAGCGACTGTGGGAGTGGAGAGGGGTCCTGGTGAGATGCAGTTATGAAAGCGAGTAAAAAGGGCGGCAGCCGTGAGGCTATTGAGCGGCATTCGTTGGCTTGACGCTGCCAGTGACCTTGGCCTCTGGAGCTAATGGAAGTGGAGGGCATGCTCTCTGTGTATCCTGTCAACCTTCCAGCTGCTGTCTAAACCAGAAAATCAGAGACGACCCCCAACCACCCCACCCTCCAGCCGTCTTCATCCTGGTGCCAGTTTCAGTTTTTGTCCTGTTGAAACAGCTTGAATCGACTCGCAGTGCCATCATACTCGGGTGGATCATAGATGAACGAGCCCCACGGGTCAGGTTTTAGGTCACAGCGATCATTACTGCTGCCATGTGGGAGCAGGCGATCAATTACCGAACCAAATCCAAGTTTTCTAAAGAATCAGCAGTCGTTAACTTGGAACTAAATCTTTGAGCGTATGCAGCCTTCTCTTTTGGTTGTGTTCCGTTATACAATAAAAATTTTCAGTATCTCGCCTTTATAATTGGATTTCGATTGGCACCTTACAAAAAGGGAAATGAAGGTTGTCATTGATCTTTGTTCACATCGATTTGTCTGCATAACATGAAGCACACAGTGTGATTGACTAGACTGCAGCTTGTAAAAGACAGATAATTGTAGAAAAGCACACTGTAACTAGTAGTGTGTGTCTCTCTGTGTTAGTGTCCTGGGAAAGCAGAAGTGTGTTTATGTGGTGCCCCCTGGCTTTTAATGAGTTTACAGCAGGAGAATGTAGAGGAGCCTGGAAGTAGTTTGAATAGACCGGGATTTTGCTTTTAAGTTGGAGCTGTGATTTTCAGTATCTGTGTAAGAACATTTGTGTGTGTGTGTGTGTGTGTGTGTTTGTGTGTGTGTGTGTGTGTGTGTATGTGTTAAGCAAAGTTCATATTCAAAAAGTGTTAATAAGAGATCTGATAAAGGTTTTTATTCTAGAGCAGCTGTCTCTGTGAAAGAGGTGTAATTGTGACAGACAACAGCGGGTGTGTTTGAGACTGTACAAGTCCATCAAAATAAACTGAGAATCAAGTTGTCTGACTCTCCTCTAATGTAAGTATCCAAATATCAAATAAGATAAGTGGCCTGCATTAGGGTGGACGTGAGGTTGTTTCTGATTTATCTGAGTACAGTTTGTAAAAAAACCAAAAACAAAAAAAACATTAATTAGAAAAATTAATGGGTAATTAATTAATAGAAAAATCCTAAACATGCATGATAGTACAAAAATATTCGTTTTAAAAAAGTTTGACAAAAAAAAGGACAGTATATTTTATCTGTCTGTGTTTGAGACAATACTCACAGAAGTTCAAAAACAGCATCATATGAATTTAGAAACACCTGAGTCAGTATTTAGACAATAATTTATGACTAAAATTTAATTTAATTTATGGACTAAATTAACACAAATCTGCCTCTGTAGTCAACAGAGTCTTAAAGGACAGCTCTGACAACACAACGTATTTTTCTGTCTTTTAGAAGTCAGATCATCTTTTATCACGATGCGTCAGTTCTTTGCTGCATTAAGAATGTCTGGTAGGTCCTGCTTTGACTTTTAGCGGTTGTTGCTTGTCGAGTCCCAGTGGAGGTGGGGGGGTGAATGCCGTCATTCATGTAGCCACTGGACCTTTTTTTTTCATGTGTTTGAAAGAGGATCCCACAGGGAGGGCTGGGCTACATGCTGGGAGGATGAGCGAGGGAGCAGGAGGGAGGGAGATACAGGCGGATGGACAGAGGTTGCCTTCTCCGTCTCTCTTTCTCTCTCTCTCTCATAGTCTAAGTCTTCTCCTGTTGTTTATCCTGTGGTGCGCTGCAGCATGAGCTTCAAGCAGAAACTTCAGCCTGTGAGTGTTTCAGCCTTACTGGGTCTCTCACGTTCCCTTGTGTCCTTCATTTTCCAGCTCCACCTCCCTGTTTGTTTCCCACTGTTGTCCCCTCTCCTGTTTTTCTTCACCCTTTCTGTCTTCATCTTCCACCTCACCCTTCCTGCTCACTTGCTGTAGCTCCACAGGTAAGCAACATGCCATGCTGCCTTCTTATGACAAGGTCAAGGTTTTGGATGCTTCCCAAACATTGTGCACAGTAGCTTCAGCTGATTTTGCTCTCATAGATTTTTGCATTTGAGTTGCTTCTGTTTTAGATTTACTGATGGTGTTTCAAGTACAGGAATAGGTGTTGTGCTAATATTTGGAGTGGAGTAAAACAGGATAAGGATGCAATGGCTGAAAAGTTTAATTTTGTGCTCAGTAAAGTCTTCTGATGGTGGAATACACAGGGGAAAACAAAGACAACTTACAGAAACAAGTTGCATGTGAAAGATTTTGCACTTTGCGTTGTCCCTTTTTTCAGAAGTAAAAGTAGGATTTCTTTTCCTCTTCATAGCAGGTTAACTGTAATCTATGATCATGTCTGAGTTTTTATGATTGTGAGCATTTAGTATTCAAGCTGTACTTTCGACTCTTAAAGGCCTCCTCTGTGTTTTTGAATCTAATGAGTGTATAAGTGTGAAAACAGTGAACTCTTCCTTTCATAATTACGAAGTCAGAGTACCAACAGAGGGCTGTTGCGTGCAAACTAGTGGTGGCAGCTGTTCTCTGGTTGTCATTATGAAACAGAGCTGTGGACAACATCAATACCTTAAAATTTCTTGGATGAGTGAACCTTTGCTCATGTGTTTACATTCTCATTACTGTGTTGTCTTTTCGCATCTGTTCAGCTGCTATGGTCAGTTGCTGATACACAAAAGAGAACCACAGGTTGAAGAATTCAATTCATTTTGCACGGTTTTCCACCTTAACTCCATTTCCAAACTCTGTACACTGTCTATTGGTCATTTAAAAAAAAAAAAAAACAGAATTATGGAGGAAGAGCAGGAGCCAACATCCCTCTGGCATTAAAGGGCATTGCATGCTATAATGGAAAAGGCTGAGTTATTCCAAGTGAAGATCTAACTTCCTTTTGCCTTTTTTTCCTCTTATGTTTTTTTAACCAAAAATGGCCAAGTACATATTTAGTAGGTTTTTTTAATGTAATACTTTGTCCTTAAGAAGCAATTGACTTTGACTATTTCTGGCCACTGTTTTCATCTTAGCTGGGAAAGTGGAAAGAAACTGTATTTTCTTTGGTGGAGTGGGGGTTAGTGGGGGGCGGGGGGTACTAGACTTTACATGGCTTCTGTGTGACTTTACTGGGGTGTTGTCATGCAAGTCCATCTGCCTTTGGCATAGTGACTGTGACCATGTTTATGCAAACTAAAATGAAAATGAGGGTCTAACTATTGGACGGTTTTTGCGGGGATGAGAGGATGACAATGCAATGAGAGCATTTTTTGCATGTCCTGGTTAGTTAGTGTAGATGTGGGTGTCAGCAATGTGGCCTCAGAAAAATACAGCCTGTTAGGGGAGAGCCTTTTCACACCAGCAGTGACTGTTAATCAACCACCTAAAGTCCTGACCTTGTGTTTGACAAGAATTAACTAAAAATCACTCCTCTGCATGGCGTGCAATCAATGGCAGCATTTATTCTGGTCCACAGTTGACGAGAACACTGGCAGGAGGGGTCACATGGTTTAGATACAACAGGGATCACATGGTGAGGTAGAGGCAGGTGAGGCTGCACTGGGCTCTTTAAAAACAGCAGTTAGAGCTTTGACTTAGTGGAGTGCCTGTGGAGAGAGGACAGAGCTACGCAGGGGCGGTGTTCGGATTAGGGTTTGAGGCTTTTGTAAAAGTCTGTGGTTTTTCTGCATAAAAGTGATGCAAGAGAGGAGATGGCAGCTGCACAGCAGGCAGGTAGGGCTGCAGAGGGTTTGGAGAAGCCTGCTCCTCTGCTGCTGTGGTCGACACCAGGATGAGAACGTGGACATGGAGGCTCTTATTGTCGTACCGGTCAGTGGGATCTAAACACTCATTGCTTTTCTGACTCAGTCACTGATATCTTACTGTTTCGCGTTGGTCGGCTGGTTAATGAAATTAGTGGTGGTGGCAACACTGGATGGAGATTTGCATATTGGTCTTTTTTTTTTCACTAACAGCAGGAGCTGTTTCTGTCCTTTTTCCTGCACTAAAAATTTAGCACATTAAAAAAATGACTGAGACACGTTGTTGTTAAAGGGCTGGGACATTTTCTCCTGCCAAAGTTGGTGAGAATCTTTTTGAGGAAGTTGTTATTTACCTTTAGGCGCAGAGTGTTAAAAATTAAAGTCTGCTTGGCTGTGACATAGAGCGCACGGAGTGAAGGCACAAGCAGTAATACACAGTGTGCGCAGCAGGCAATAATTTGTGCATACACATTTTCTATGCTCAAATTAACAGCTATTTTAATCTGTAATTATTCTGGAGTTTCCTCACTTCATGTGTGGTGGTAGATGTCTCATATGTTTGTGCCTGGTTTGGAGTTGGGGATGTAGTCTGGTATCTGTGCTGATCTAGACCAGCTTAAGGCAAAGTAAATGACAAAATGACAAATGTCTCACACTGTCACCCAACAAAAACATGCAGTATTTAATATACAGTTCTGTGAACATGAAGTCATAGTAAGCCACTACTGTTATTTCAGAATTTAGTAAATAAGAACTTATAGCTGCTCTGATGAGGTTTGACTCCTTTTTTAAACACAAAATATCATCAACTCTCTGTTTACCAGTGACATTGTATAAATCAATATTTACAGTCTACATAGTGCATGATATTTACACACAAAGTGAAAGTAGAGGGTGAATTATGGTGAAGGTCATATTTCATCATATATCATATATATATATATTAAACCTCATCTGAATTAAAATCTGCTGAAACACAAAAATTAAACCTGGCCACGAAAGCTATATTTAGTTAATGATATTTAAATCATAATGATAGTTAAAAGTTTATCTACAGGCTTTCACAGCTTTTTTTTTGTTGTTTTGGGTAATGTTAGTAGCCTGTTCTCCCTCATTATAGTGTCTGCTAAAGTGTTTGCACTGTGCATTTTCCATGTGCTCTTCTCTTAACAGATAAATCAATGAGTGGACAAAACTCCACCAAACCCCCCTTTTTTCCCCTTTTAAGTCCAGGCTTCCTAAAGTAATATGGCAGTTCTGTCCCCTATAAAATACAATCTATGCTTTCCACTGTCCTTCCTTCATTAGTGAACATATCTTCTCCATTCCCTACATCCTCAGGTGTTGTCCCTTGGTGCTGACGTGTTGCCAGAGTATAAGCTCCAGGCACCGCGCATCCACAAATGGACCATCCTTCACTACAGCCCCTTCAAGGCGGTATGGGACTGGGTCATCCTGCTGCTGGTCATCTACACCGCCATCTTCACACCGTACTCCGCGGCCTTCCTTCTCAACGAGGTGGAGGATCAGCGGAGGAGAACCTGCGGCTACACCTGCAACCCGCTCAACGTGGTGGACCTGGTGGTGGACGTCATGTTCATTGTGGACATCCTCATCAACTTCAGGACCACCTACGTCAACCACAACGACGAGGTGGTCAGCCACCCGGGACACATCGCACAGCACTACTTCAAGGGCTGGTTCCTCATCGACATCGTGGCGGCCATCCCCTTCGATCTGCTCATATTCCGTTCCGGGTCAGAGGAGGTGAGAAAGAAGGGGAGACAGTGGATGGCAGCAGCCTTGCAGTACTGATAAATTAATTTTGCTTCACCCACACAAGACAGACAAAAGGTCAAAGAACAAAATGGGTTGTTGCATGTAACAAATAGAATCGGTGATGGTTCAGTTCCATTTAAGTATTCCTGTAGATCACGCCAGTGAGCCAAATGAATGGAAGGCAGACATTTTTCATGTTATCAGTTCCACCTGTGCTTTTCCTGCTACAACAAGTCAAAATGGACTTCATTAGAGAGCATGGGCTAAGAAAAGGTCCCACCTTCAGTCCTACTCAGCCTTAGACTGATGGGATATGTAGTCGTTGAATCATAACAAAACAATCAGTCATGGTTTATCATGCAATAACAATAAAGGTAAATTTGAACGCAGCACTTGTCCTCGCTAGCTGACATGACATGGAATGCCTGTGAGAAACAGCAGCTGGTAGCAATGATAGTGCTAATTGAGACAATGCACAAAGTTAGCTCTGCAGGTAGCGAGAAACGAAGTGTGAGTGTCCCTGGTGTGTTACATTAGTGCAAAACCTCATTTTTCATGACTTCACTTATAACAAACTGTCAATGCTGGTTTTCACAAGTGTTATTTATTAGACACACAAAATCTTGAAAAGAGACTCTGCACACCTGGTCTTATTTAAGTCTACTCTCTCCACTAGCCTCAGACAACTACTCTGATTGGATTACTGAAGACAGCCAGACTGCTGAGGTTGGTGCGAGTGGCCAGGAAATTGGACCGGTACTCAGAATATGGAGCTGCTGTCCTTTTCCTTCTCATGTGCACCTTTGCCCTCATCGCTCATTGGCTGGCCTGTATCTGGTACGCCATCGGCAACGTGGAGCGCACCGGCTCTGCGCACATCGGAGGCATGAAGATTGGCTGGCTGGACAACCTGGCCGACCAGATTGGTAAACAATACAACGACAGTGACGTAACCTCGGGCCCCTCCATCAAGGACAAGTATGTCACAGCTCTGTACTTCACCTTCAGCAGCCTGACCAGTGTGGGCTTCGGGAACGTCTCACCCAACACCAACCCAGAGAAGATCTTCTCCATCTGTGTCATGCTCATTGGCTGTGAGTAGAGTGGGAGTGAGTCTGAAATCTGAATCCTTTTAGTGTCAGCACTCTCTAGAACAAATAAAATACTTTCAGTTTTAAAGCAGGCACGGTTTAATGAAAATGTGTGCGTGTAAAATGAGACAAAATCAAAGTGTCGCTAAGTTTTTGAATCCTGATTGCGATGGGACAGCAAACAACCAATATTTCATGGCAATATTCAAAGCTTAGGTCTTAAAAGTTTTTGTTTTCATGCAAAAAAATACAAACATTCTGTTCTGACAGCCCTAACATGCAGCATGTCTGTCCTCCTGTGCAGCTCTGATGTATGCCAGTATCTTCGGTAACGTGTCAGCCATTATCCAGAGACTGTACTCGGGCACGGCCCGCTACCACACCCAGATGCTGCGGGTCAAGGAGTTCATACGTTTCCATCAGATCCCGGGAAGCCTCAGACAGAGGCTAGAGGAGTACTTCCAACACGCCTGGTCCTACACCAATGGCATTGACATGAACGCTGTAAGTCATGAGGACTTTACAGGAAGTCACTAGTTCACAGGAAGCAAGATCTCTGTGTTTGGGTTATGGATAATGGCTACAAAGACTATTTTCGTTCTGAAGCCAGTTGGAGCTGTGGGGGTATAGCTCAGTGGTAGAGCATTTGACTGCAGATCAAGAGGTCCCCAGTTCAAATCTGGGTGCCCCCTCTCCTAAACAATAACTTGCCTGTGCCTTTTGTCTACCTAATCCCAAACCACAACTGCTATATTAGTCACTCAACTAGAACTAAGGTTGCAAAGAGCTGATAATGCACATTTCTTCTCTGCATAAAATTCTCAATTTTTTAATCTATGCATAAAAAGACAGCCTGCCTCTATCTGCCCTGCATGCTTATAAAATACAAACATGTACTGATTTGTGCATTTATGATCGGTATAAGATGCTGGATTAAATGAGCATATGTTGTGAAATCCTCAAAATATCTCACTTAATTAAAGAGGAAAAATATAAATTAAACTGAGCCATATATGGGCATGTACTGAAATGCTTGCTTTCATTGGGTTTCTCTTTCCTATTGTTGTCGTCATTTGCAGCATTTTCTTTGATAGTAATAGTTCGTGACCTACACGGGTTGTTTGCCTTGTTCTGCTGCCGCGATGACCCAGTTTTCCACCAGTGAAATTTCACGTAACCACATCTACTCCAGGTTCTCTGTGTTACAGTGGGAAAGAAATTGCTTTCAGACCAAGAAATATTTTTAAGTCTTTTTTAAGCCTTTCCACAAAAGTTTTTTTCACATTTCGCTTTTTTTCTACATGAAATTGGCTTGAGAATTCATACATGCTCTTCCAAAGATCATATAACACATCCATGACTGCGTGTTGAGTAGGTGGTATAGCTGAGTCGTGCAGCACTTGACCGGAGATCAAGAGGTCCACAGTCCAACCCTCGGTGCCCTCCTTTTCTTTAAACATACAAATGAGTGTTTCCACTGAGGTTGCTACATTCGCAGACCCACTTTTGAGGGATGATGTGCGTCATATCGCTGCTTGGGCTTGGGATCCTAACAGCACTGGAGCATGACCCAGAGAGCAGCATTAGCGCCTGCCAATTCAATGTGAGAATAGATAATCACTTGGAGCCGCTGTCCTTTGTGCCCCCCTTGAATCAATCTGACACATTGCTCTCCTTCTCTCACCCTCTCAGGTTCTTTTTTATGTACCTTTCAATTTCATTTTGCCTTTTCGGTTTTTAGATTACTTGCCTCTAAAGATACAGGACAAATGTGTGCACAATAAAAGCATAATTCACAGAGAATTATTTAAATTGACCCTATGTGTTCTGCTGCCCTGCAGGTTCTAAAGGGTTTCCCAGAGTGTCTACAGGCCGACATCTGCCTCCATTTGAACCGCAGTTTGCTGCAGAACTGCAAAGCCTTTCGAGGTGCCAACAAAGGCTGCCTGCGGGCTTTGGCTATGCGATTCAAGACCACCCACGCTCCGCCGGGCGACACTCTGGTCCACAGTGGGGACATTCTCACTGCCCTCTACTTCATTTCCAGAGGCTCTATAGAGATCCTCAGGGATGACGTGGTGGTGGCCATACTGGGTGAGTAACAAGCCACGATGACGTGCCATGCTTATTTTGTCTTTTGTTCCACTGTGGATGCAAATCAATGATTATATTCATTATCAGTTACAGTTATTTGATCAATGAATGTATAGTTTATAGGAAAAATAATAGAGACAGAGGCTCAATGCAAATAACCATGAAAAACTTTACAATGCAGAAAAGGAAAATTTTGCATCAGTAAATATGAAACCACTAGAAGTTTCTGTTTTTTTGCCAAATGGCTACAACTAATATTAAAACATTAAACTGAGATTTTGTGATTTTTCTTTTGTAAGTTTATGCCATCTTCGTTTTTCTTTCACACAAAGCCACAGCCACAACTCACACTGCCTGTTACTCTGCACAACACGCACACTTCTCTGTGTGTTGAGTTGCCAGAGGTGTTTGGGCACAGCTCCACTTTCATTCCACAGTGGCATTGATCACCAATAGGGCCAGTACTCAGATTCAGGCTGCATTTTTTTCAGCAGTGTTTGAGGGGATCATTAATGTGCTCTGAGCTGCAGCACTGTTCAGGATCAGTGTCGCTGCAGCGCTTTGTTTTTCATTTGTTTTGGATGAGATTCATCCGTCAAAGTGTTGTCAGTAAACTATTTTAGCTATAACTTGCAGCTTACTCACTTGGTCAGACATCTATTGATCAGCTTTTAGGCTATTTCCATAATTCTCTCTCTCTCTCTTTTTTCCTCTAGGAAAGAATGACATCTTTGGTGAATCCATCAGTCTGTATGGGAGACCGGGAAAGTCCAGCGCTGACGTCAGGGCTTTGACCTACTGCGACCTTCACAAGATCCTGAGAGACGACCTGCTGGAGGTGTTGGACATGTACCCCGACTTTGCTGACATGTTCTGGAACAACTTGGAGATCACCTTCAACCTGAGAGATGTGAGTGCCACCAGGGGGCGATGTTACACACTGTCTTCAAAGCATCATCCTAAAAGTGATTGCCTTTTTCATGATCTGTATTTATTTGTCTTAAGGCTTAAGAAGAACTGTTTTAACCAGTTATCTCACAGAATGTATGAATGAAGAATTCTTTAGAAAGTTATGAATGAAGACAATTTAAATAGGTACACATAGTTTGTAAACATTCAAGACCCTGAAAACTTACTGTGGGTCCCTTAGTCCTTACAAACACACTGAATTAATTTCCACATAGTAGATTTATGGTATATAATTGTGTACGTCAGCCTAAGAATGGGTATTTCCTGGGAGCATGAGATCTGGTGTGTATTTTTGAATCACTGAAGCTGATATGTATCAGGCAGATAGAGTAAACCAGCCAACCCCGAGCAGGGACTCTGAATGTGGCTACCGCCGGACCAGGCATCGGAGAAGCTCCCTGCGGCGTAGAAACCGGCCAGGTGAGTGAGGGGCAGGGCTTAAGTTGGTTGACACATTTCCACATGTGTCTGTTAGATGTGTAATCCCTATATTTTCTTTATTTTCTTTCTCTGGCTGTCCTGTGACTCTGTCTGTACAGATGGGATGGACCGTGAGGACTCTTACCCTGATCATTCCTGTCCAATGGCAAATCATCACCGGGGGACGATGGCAGGATCCCACTGGGAGGACCTCTGCAGCAGCGCTAGCATCTGTTCACAGTCTAGTGATGAGGAGATGAAGCCCATGGGACACAGCAAAGGGGAACTATACCCCCCCGGAGGTGACACCAGAGACTACCCCCCAGCAGTGGTCAACATCCTGCCTCATGGTGGACCCTCAGCTGGGATGGGACCGCCCGTAGACCTCGGAGGACCACCGTTCTCAGGTAAAGTCCTCAACCTCTAGACAGATGGAGTTTTAAATCATAATTCCATCTCTGCCCTCTACAGAGTTTGCACTTGAGATTCTTTCCCTGCCAAATAAGGTTTACTGGGCTGTGGTGTTTCCAACAGATGGCACCATCTTTCTCCAGATGTGTCAGGGACATCATGTCTTTCATAAAACGAGAGAAAATCTAACATACTCCCAAATTCTGGTCTTTTAGTTGAGTCATCACACCTTGGTGCCAAACGCAAGGCCTAATCTAATCTGAAACTTAAACTGAAAGAAAAGTTATAATTGTTTTGTATAGGCTACCAAAGAGAGTACATGTTGTGCTTTTTTAGTTAAGTGTATTAGAAATGATGAAATATAAATGGGATTTAGACTTATAGTTTGTATTACAAGATACCTGTTACACAGATAAAAATATCTGTTCTGTCATTATAACTTTAAAAAGACCACCCCTACCAGTACTAGTAGAACTAGAACTGAAACTAAAACCACAAATACCAGTAACATCTGAGATTAATGATAGATCTAGTTCAAGATCAAGAACAAGTACAACTAAACCACAGCTGGACTAAAAATGGAAAACTAAACAAATCAATAGAAAAACTAAAAAGCAAACCTGTTAACTGGTCCTTTCCAGGATATTGCATCAGTTCCTTGAATTACTAAAAATAAATAGATAAGAAATTAAATGAGGATTGTTGTCCTTCTGCACAGCAACACCACCTATCAGTGTGTCAGGCCTGTACAGCTACTGGTCAGGCCGCAGAGCCAGCCAGTTCTCAGAGGGCCAGAGGAGGCCTTCATCTGTCAGGGCCAGTTTCCACCCACCACCGTGTGCTGAGGATCGGCCCAGCGAGCTTGAGTCCCGACTGGAGCTGCTGCAATCCCAGTTAAACCGGTGAGTCACTTTTACAGAGCAGTGTTTAAGAATCAAAACAAAGAGGGGGCACCCGGATTTGAACCGGGGACCTCTTGATCTGCAGTCAAATGCTCTACCACTGAGCTATACCCCCTGATGCTATGTTGAGGAAGAGGTGGAAGCTTTTGTTATTGTTATTCAATGGAAAGTGTTTCACTGTGAGTCATGTGCTCTTGTGAGTTCCTCTCTCCCACACCTGCAGTGTTTGTCTATCAAATCCCAGCTGGGTGCTTACGTGGTGTGAACTGCATGACTTGCATGTGTATGAGAGAAAGGGAGGAGACAGAGGAGGAGGGAAAGACAAATAAAGATAAGAAAGGGTCATGGGTGAAACTGAAAATGTAGAAAAATTATCTGCAGTTAGTCATATGCACTTCCTTTTAAACGCCTGTGTGGTCGTATGTATACGAGAGAGATACTGCAGAGGGAGCAAGAGAGAAGCCTAGTGGACATAGTTGAAAGAGTAGATGACTTTCTATAAAAAGATTGTTGCAGCCCTCCATCCAGCGCTAAAACAGAATTAAAGATTCAAGGATACATTCCTCGGGTCACATTTGCTGATGTCTCTCTTCACCTTTGCCAGGCTGGAGACCCGTATGACAGCAGATATCAATGTGATCCTGCAGCTCCTCCAAAGGCAGATGGCCCCTGTGCCTCCAGCCTACAGCGCTGTGTCCCCCAGCCCTCATCCACCTCACCCCACCACCTTGTACAGCACAGGAGCACCCACAATTCACACTGTCCCCCCAGTCCAACCAGTACAGATCGACAGCACTGCCTCACTGCTACAGGTGGTGTATTTGAGCGACAGTTTCATACTGACAAAAAAGATGCACAAATGTTCCTTCTTTTCCTCTTTACAGAATATTTTCAATTATCTTTCAAATTCTTTCGAATCTTTACTGGAGCAAATTTAAAATTTAGAAATTTAAAATGATCCTCCTTCCCAGAACGATTAGAGAGAAGACCGTAATCATTTTGCTTCAGTTTAATTTGATCATTTAACTTTATCAGGTCCCCACATATGTCTAGTCCTGCCTGAATTAATCCCTCTTTGTCTTTCCAGAGTCCAGACTCTGACTTCAAGCACAAATCCAAGGACTCCCTGTCCAGCGGGATCCATCTCACTGTGGCTTCAGATGACACCATGTCAATGTCGCCAGAGGCGGATCCACCACATCTGCCCTCCATAAACCTCACCCCCTCTCAACAGTCAGAGGTCCTAGAGCCTCCTGGACTGTTATGTGGCAGCCAGCGCTTCCCCTCCCTCCCTGAGCACCTGGAGACCTCCACAGAGATGCAGGAGATCCAGAGGCACGTCTCCGACCCTGTCTTGCCAGGCAGCTAGAATACCAGTCACCACCACCCAAAAGCCTGGTCCCTTGGACGGGACAGCCATATGTCTCTTATATTGTTATGTCCTTCTCCCTCCCTCAAAATCTCCTCTGTCCTGTTCAGATGCTGCTGAATAGTGTGGGAAGTCACTGAGGGTTCAGAGTGCCTCCTGTTTCTTACAGACTCAACGGTGCCCTCACAGGCTGCTGTGGTTTTGTGCTCCAGCATCTCTTCACTCCCTGTGCAATGACGAGATCTTTCCTGCCCAGCTGGGCGGGAAAATCGTGAAGCATGAGTTGAGAGCAAACACACAAGCATAACATATACGTGGGTCAAGCAGTCGACTGCATCCTACCTGAAGACAGGTGAAATGTCAAGGACTAATAAGGTGTTTCATGTGTGAGGAATTATCTGAATTCACTTGGTGTAAGAATTGCACATTTAGAGCATAGAAAAAAATCATTTATTTGGGACTGAAATTATTTTCATAATATTAGAGATGTATTGGTTTCACTAAGAGCTGTACATCAAGTAAATGTCACAACTATGAGTGTAAAAAGTGATATATATTCCCTGTTGTTTTGGTGTGTGTTGAAAAAATATCAGAAGTCATACCGTAACTGTCTGGCACACTGTGAAGGATGGTGGTTCAACTTTCAGGGCAGAGCTGGACAAAAAAACCACAAGTGAAGTGTAATTTTCATCTCATATTTCACGTTCTGACATGAATCAACGCTGCTTGTTGAGTGTGACATCTGATCACGAGAAGGTGTAACGACGTACACGGTCAAGCAGAGCAGGAAAACGTCATAGTTTCTTGTACATTTGCTGGTTAGCTCCTAGAGTTTTGTTTTGACCATGACTGCTTTGCTCGGTTTCCCCTGTTTCTTTTTCTGTTTCTGTATATCTGCGCCGTTCAACTCAAATGTGTCAGCTATTTTCGTGGGATGGTCACATGGTTTCGTAACATACCAGGTGTGTTTATCTGAAAGTGCCAACGTTAAAGGAGCTGTTCTCCCGGTCGTCTGTAATTCACAGTGGACAGGCCGCGATATGGAAAACTGCTGAAGGCTGTGGATGGTAACTGTCAGTCACATACAGACGTCGTCTCAAAGCATCTTTTGTTAAGACGATTTCACGGTTCCAACCATGAGGTGAATGTAATGCATTTTTAAGCATTTATAATTCTGTATAATGGTTCTTGAAGCACAAATTCCTGTTATTTATCTTTTTTAGATTAAAGACACTGCAGACTTACACTGAGAGTCCGTACTGGTTTTTATTTTCCAAATGTTGACCTGATTCAAGACACTTGCTCAACAAATGTAATATCACATACAGTGCAGAAGACACACTGAGGGACCCTGATGGAGGATGCATTCAGTGACAGATGTGCAGAGCTAGACCACAACTGGTTTTGATGTGTTGAGCAGGTACATTCAATGCAGGTAGACAAATTGGCACTTTTTGCCCCTTAATACCAATCAACAAGCATTTGAATGCCACAGTCTGAGTATTGTTGCTGACCATGTTCATCCCTTTATGGCCACAGTTTATCATCTTCTAATGGCTACTTCCAGCATGATAATGCTCCATGTCACAAACCAAAAGTCGTCTCAAACTGGTTTCGTGAACATGACAGTGACTTCAGTGGACTTCAGTGGCCTCGCCCAGTCTCCAGATCAGAATCCAGTAGAACACCTTTGGGATGTGGCTGAACAGCAGTTACAGTCACCAGTTACTTTAAGATTAAGATTTTGAAAACCTCTGCTGAACACATAAAATATGATTAACTGTTCTACAAGTAAGTTAAATTTACCAGCAGTAGAGACTTAAAATGAGCTCCACCTCCACCAGATTCAACTTCACATTCTCTTATGTCATTCTGTCTATACAGTATAGGCCATTTGTACACAGTATATAGCGCTGTCCCTAGCAGCTGCTGGGAACTGATACACTAACACATCTGGAGCAGGAGGAGTTTTTAGATTTCATTCGAAAGTAACACTGGCCAGTGAGTAAATGAAAACCAACAGCTAAGGTGGGTTTAGCTCAGTGACTGAACATATGACTGCAAGTCATGGGATTTTTGGATCAATTCCACATGTCCCATGTAATTTCCTCATATTTATATTTTGGCCAGAATGGTGACGATGCCGTTAACTCCCAACGTTAGAGGAAGATTCATGTGACTTTTAAACCACTTGCATCTTCACAAAATGAAGCAATGCAATGACAACTTGGTTCCTAAGACATGGATGAATACAATTTATTAGAGCAAATTCAATAATAAACTTTATGAAAAAAGCTACAACATGAACACTTGGCTTACCAACATATCAAGTTGTTATATTTATATGTATGTACATTTTGCCTTGTAATGGCATGCTACAAGGACATGACCTTTAATTATTGGAAAAAAAAACAAAGAGAGGCCGACACAGACGCAGTGAGACAGCTGTTTCACTCTCCTCTCATTTCACAACTCACTCTAACACAAAGAAAACTCAGCTTTCCAAGCACAATCTTCTACAAACAAAAAGAAGAAGAGAATAATCAGGGAGCTAAAAGCCTGAACAACATTGCTCTGGTAGGTTCTCAGTGTGACTGTACATGGCTGCTGCCTCACAGCACCAACAACCGAACTTTAACACACCATATGATGACAGACACCACTGCAGTGACGATATGAAGCCCTCTCAATTTATTTTACAATTTTTCAAAGTTGCACAGGTCACAAGTTTGAGCCTGAATACAATTATTTGGAGAGAGGATACTGTACACACACCCATTTAAAAATTGTAATTACCACGTGGGTTAACAAGACTATAATATACTGATTCTTGAATCAGCAATAAAATGGTATGAGTCCACAAGAAGGCTACAACATATTCCTACGTATTAGAGGGGTCAGCTTCTGCCACCTACAGTCGTTTGTATAAACCTTTGCAAATCAAACAGTTGAAACAAACAACATCTAAACCCTTCATGATAATCTCACATCTGGCTGAAATCACGGCAAGAAGTATAAAAAAAAAAAATCCTTTTCAAAGACAACAGCTCAGAGCTCACAGGTGCTGTGCAGATGCTGAACACTACCTTGTGAGCAAAATAAATAAGAGCTTAAACACGTTTAATAGAAGAAGAATGGAGTAAAGACGTGGAAGAAAATGTAAACCAGGTTATTATGGAGTAAGTGTGTGATACTCCAGACTCGTTCAGACAGTTCACTCGTGACCTCATCCCCATCTTGAAAGCAGTGGGATGAGGAAAACAATCAAGTCCAAATCTGAGACAACGCTCCTTCTGTCCCTAGCTTTAGACACGCAGGATCTCCAAGCAGTTGTTGTAGCATATGGCGATCCAGTCCGGCTGTGTGGAGGCCCACTGCACGTTGTTAATCTCCCCTTCGGCAGTGTAGGCCAGGATGGGATCCTCGATGGCCCGTGGCATCTGCTGGATGTCCCAGATCAAGGCCTGGTGGTCGTCAGCTGAAAGAAGAAGACACACGGAGCGACCATTAAAAGAAGTATTTAGACTAGAGCAGCAGGGAATGTGGGAAATTCAGCTCATCAGAGATGGAAAGGCCTGTCTTGGAACAGGTTTAGCCCGGGAGGCTAAAGTAAATCAGCCTCTTGCTGAACGTGTGCTTACCTGCAGTGCATATGTGACATGAGGAGTGGGGAGCCCAGGCGATGCCGTTAACACAGGCGCGATGGTTGTTCAGCCGAGCCACTGGTGTGCAAGGCACGCGTACATCCAGGATGACCACCTATTTACACAGAAATATTAATGATAGTTTGAGTCGGAAAGTTCATTCTTGACCTTGGAATCACACGTTGCCAAAAAAGATTTTCACTGCAAGGTCCATTTAGTAGCTGTGTCTTGGAGCTTTCATTTGTACCACATGATCCTTACACTTACCTCCATGCCATCCATGGCCATTGTGGCCAGGTAGTTGGGATCCTGCTTGTTCCAGCAGAGGCGGAGCAGCGGGTGGTGCTGGGGGTCCTCATAGATGATGGTGCTGTGTTCCAGGTGTCGGAGGTCAAACATGCGGACGGAGCCGTCTGCACCCACGGAGGCAAACATATCTCTACCTCCTCCTGCACGGCTGAATGCAATGTCATACACCTGTAGAGATATACAAATAAATTAATTGAAATATTGTTTCAGGCTGTGCACACAACCACACAGTGCAGGCGCACACAGACCTCTTTGTCATGAGCGATCAGTTGGGTCTTCACATGTCCAGAGACCAGGTTAACTCGCCCTAACACCTGACCGGTCTCCAACCCCCAGATAGTGCAGGTGGTGTCAATGCTGGAGGTGCCTGCAAAATTAGTCAACACCTTAAAAACTCAAACTCCACACATAAAGAAACAGTTATGTCTAATTTATATATTTATAATTCAATCTATACCATGTAGTGGATTTCTTACCCAGCAGATTTGGATCAACTTCATTCCAGTCAAAGGAGGTGAGGGGCGCACAGAAGTCTGAGTTCTTGTTGTTATTCAGCAAACATTCAAGACGTGTTTCTGTGTCGCTGACCTGCAAGACAAATGCAAAGGAATTTGGCAGTGAGCACCTCACTGCTGCCAAATGGCCAAGCTGACCAGTAAACTAACTAAACTTATCCCCAATACACTAAAGACTACTTCGTATAATCGTACGCAAAACATTTGTTACAGCCTATTTATAGCGACAGATTTGGCTCCAGTGAGTATTTCCAGCTGGGTAAATCCGTGTGGGTTTGGTTTTTCCGTGGGTTTTGATGGACATGAGCGAAAATAAACAGTGACAGCAGACATCCTACCCTCCAAATGCGCAGGTAATCTCCACTGGTGGCCAGCAGGTCCGGGTAAACCCCCTTGGTGTCGGGGATCCACATGATCTTGGTGGTGGGGTAAGGGTGATCAAATGTGTTCCTGCAGACAAACTCTGAGCTCTCCTCCTCCAGACCCACCAGCTGAACCTGTGCAGGAGCGAACACATTACCTGTTATTTCCACTCAAGCCAAATGATTGTTTACAGAGCAGCGACGACTGGAAATAGAAATAGCTATATATGGTGTTACTAAGAGATGATATAATTAGAGACACAAAACACGCATGCATTGTATTTACACAGAAATACTTTGTACTTTGCATCAGCAAGGAATGACAACAAAACTGATTTGATGCTTTGGTGCTGCGCAGGACGACTAGCATTAGCATTAGCTCGCCAACGTTACCATCTTCAGCCTTGACTAATAAACGGCCACATCCACACACTATGCACCTTGTTGTTGTATTCTTCCACGAAGCTCCCAAGTGCCAGCCGAAAGCGTTTGTCTGGACGGACGCTCCAGTTCATCGCATACACCGTCCATGGCGCCTCGTATTTGTAGATTTCTTTTCTTTTGCCGTGAAGCGACATCCTCCCGAACTGCAGCTAACACGCTAGCGTTAGCTGACAGCTGACTACGAAATAAGTAGTGTTACGCGCAAAGTATCACCGGTTACTTTAACTTCCAAGAACAAATACGACCAGGCGATGTGATGAAGAGCATTTAACTAAGCAAACCTTATTTTAGAGCAAGATTTCTCGCCACTTTACTTAACAAAGAGTGGCATTGCTTCGTTACGATCCACGGCACTGTCAAGTTACATAAAACGCGAGAGACTTCCGTTTTTTTTCAAAAATAAAATCACATTTTCCCAGAAGAGCGGTCTTCTTTTTAAATCTAGGCTAAACAAAGTGATGCTCTGCCAGAAAAGATACCACGCAAGTAAACATTTCTTTGAGTACACCAGTTCATCTGTTCTTGTCGCCAACCACGTCACAACGCAGATTTCTGGTAACATCCCTTTTTCTGTAGTCACAGCGCTTTCCACGCAATTTACCCAACGTAAAAGTGTTGATGTTCTGTTAGCATGTTTGGTTTGACACTATGTAGAGTTGAGCAAGGCATCATTGCATTATCATTCGCGTTTTTTGCTCTCCAGTGTGCAACGACAGGTTTTTGTGTCGTTTGTTTTATTTTGAATATTTGAACCGGAAAAGCAATTGTGCTATCTTGTCTAACTTGACGAATAGTTGTAGTAACTGACTGTGGCCAGTAGAGGGCATACATCCCTCATGTTTGTACTAGTAACGGACATTTTGACTGAAAGTTAGAAAATTTCTACAGAACTTTTACTATTTTACCTCTGCTTAGTTTTAAACGAAGCAAAACCTGGTTTCTGCTATTCTAATGTAAAATGTATTAATATGCCTCAATATAAAATAATAAAAGAAACAAATCGATACATAATAAAAATCTTCCTCCACTTTGAATATATATATATATATATATATATATATATATATATGGCATATATACATATGTATAATATAAAAGGAAACCATTAACAATTAAGTTGTAAAATGGCGTCCATATATAGTGATGAAAGTAATACAATTCAAAGTAAAATAATCATAAATCATAAATTTATTATTACAATGCTACGAATGTCATGGGATTATTATATCATCATTATATCATTACATCATATAATTTGTTATTATGCACCACTATTCACTTTAGCTCTTAATGTAATTTGAATATTGTAAAATTTCCTCTGTATATGGTACAGTAAAATGTCTGAACTTCGAACATACATGAATTGGTTTACAATATAGTAATAAAGAATGAATTAGGACGGCAAATGGTTTGCAAATGTTTACGTTAAATTTACAATAATATTTATTATGATTATATTCGTAACATACTATTTTTTTTGCAGTTGTAGTTACATACCGTGACCACTGGGGGCTGAAGTCTAACAATCACACGAACGCAACTGTTGCCACTGGCGTAAAGGCAGAAAAAATTTTGTTTGCAGATACTTCCGGTAAAACATTCAATATAAAACTTTCAAACTCCACTGTAGTGATCGCAGGCGTCGATTCCCTCCGCTGCTATACTTTTACTTTGAAAGGTCGATCTCGTGTCGGGTAGTGTTCTTAACACCACTACAAGGACAGTTCAGGTTGAGGTTACTTTAGCTCAACCAGCGTTACGTTTATTGTCAGTAATTCTCAAGGTAAGTCGATATAGTCATTTTTTTCATTCGTTTAGTTTTAATACGTCTCATTTTCAGAGACTGTGTTAAAGAGAAAACAGGCTGCCTTCCGCTCAGGATCGTGGGTTGGTTGCTAGGAACAAGGCACCATGCTAGTTAGCCACCGTTTGCATGCTAATGCCAGATTTGCTAACAGCTAATAATAAAGTGATTGAGTGCTGGGGGATGGGCCGGGTACTGTGATATGATTAGGTCTTGTGGTTTAACACTACATATGTCACTGGGTAAGTACTCGTTGTTAGTTTTGACTCAAATGCCACTACAGAAACGTAGAAAGCTAAACATAGTTCGTTATTTTAGCCTATTAGCAGGTGTGTCACCAAGGCTAAAGTTACTTGTGCTAGCAGTGAGTTGAAAATTTCCTGGATTCATTCACGAACGGTACGACTACTTAGGTCTGAGCTTAGCCCATACGCTGCCCCAGCAGTTATACACTGTCATCACATTGTTTTAATCTGGTTTATTGTAGCTTCATCGTTTTTATTCACAATAACAGACTGACAGTTCTCATTTCAACAACGCTAAGACTTTTCCCAGGGCTGGCACACTGGAACTCCTTATATTCCGTAGTCATTGTTTTCTAGTTAGTCTCAATCCCCAGAGATCCTTTTCTCTTTGGGATTCATCACGTGAACATGCACCGTGTGAGCAGGAACTGGTTGGTTACTGTTTTGTGGACCAGTTTAACCTGGAATCTGTCACAGTTTAACTGTTACTGCCAGGGGCTCGGTTTGGACTAACGTGTTAAACATTTTGCAAGGTGCCCTGAAATGATAAATTGTTTAAGGTTGAAATTATCTCAACTCTGAATAGTAGACTTGTACTGTGTAATCTTTCCAAGCACTTTATACTTGTACATTATAATGCAAATGCAATCCTTTACTTTTCAACATCACTTTTGACTTATTGTTTTTGAAAGGATGTGTGAGTTTTCTTTTCTGTTGTCTAGGATTTGAATCATGCATGTTCTCAGTCAGGTCTTAAACCACCCTTTTATTTTCATGTTTTCCTGTCTTTTCCATCAGCTCTTCTTCACTCTGTTTTTCTGGATTCATGCAGGTCCTACCATGCGTAGTGTGCATCTCCTCCTGATACCCACACTGCTGCTCCTCCTGGCCTTTCCTGTCTCCAGGGGGCGTTACAATGATGACTTTGATGATGGCGAGGACCTAGCAGACTTCGATGACAATGACTTTGCTGAGTTTGAGGACATGAATGACGATCCAGCAGCTGAGGAAGAAACTGCCCCGCCACCTCATGTCTCACCGTCTTCGCAGCCTGAAGAGGATGAAGATGAAGCCACTGTGGAGCTGGAGGATGGCCAGGATGGTTTCGAGGACCCAGAGGCACAGGTACATTGCCTTGTATCACTGTTTAAATTTTAATTTTAGCAAAATAATAAATTATTTTTCATTATTAATGGCATTTCAGTAGTTAATACAGAATCTGTAGCACAACTAATTCAATTTCATGTTTCTATAGGACCAAGACATGTACAGCAAATATGACCAAGAGGAGTTTGAGGGGATTGGAGACATGGAGAAGACAAGTCACTCCATGAAGGATCCCCTCATAATCCACACGGTAAGATGGGCTAAAATCTTCTCAGAAGCGAGGCTAACTCACTGTTTTATGCTGATTCTGATCTGCCCCTTCAGAATGTTTCTGCTGCCTGAAAATCCTGTTTCCCTGAAAATACATTTTAGGGTATGCTTCACTTTAAGTCCTAATCAGTGGTGGGGGTGTGTTGCGGATGAAATGCAGATTGCTCCTCCTCTATTTGTAACTGCTGTTGAATTTGGTTGATAAAATAGGATTCATGTAGATTACATTAGCTGTTGCCATAGAAGCTCAACAATAGCAGCACTGAAACTGTCATTTGGCAACTGACTGTTTTCAGCCTAAATTAGCATCAGTTCAGTCCACTTGACACTGATGACCGACTGCTGTTTCTCTGCAGGTTCCTGCACATCTGCAGAACAGCTGGGAGAGTTACTACATGGAGATCCTGATGGTGACTGGCCTGTTGGCCTACATCATGAACTACATCATTGGCAAGAACAAAAACAGCCGTCTCGCACAGGCCTGGTTCAACTCACACAGAGAACTTTTAGAGAGCAACTTTGCACTAGTGGGTGAGTTCTTCCACCTCCACCTCTGTGTTGTCTGTTGTGTTCATCAGGTGTGTATGAAATACAACTCATGTGCTTGTGCTTTTGTCCCCGGTCATAGCCAAATGGATCAAATGCTGGCAGTCCATGTGAGGTGGATCTTTTGTTAATTGTTGGTCATGTGTATGTTAAGGTGATGATGGCACCAGTAAAGAAGCAGTGAGCACTGGGAAGCTGAATCAGGAAAATGAACACATCTACAACCTGTGGTGCTCTGGACGTGTGTGCTGTGAAGGCATGCTGATCCAACTCAAGGTATCTGCAATGTCTTGTGATATGTTGATGGCTTGCTGTTGGTGTATTGTGTTGAATATGGAGTTGTTTAAATATATTTTGTGGTGTTCTCCAGTTTCTTAAGAGGCAGGACCTGCTGAATGTTCTGGCCAGGATGATGAGGCCTGCCTGTGACCAAGTGGTATGTATCAGTCAAGCAGAAATATAAATCGGTTTGATGTGAAATGTACATCAAAGACTCTGAAACTCAGATACTCTGGACTATGTAAGTAGTACTGATGATACAGTCGTTTCTAACCCACAACATCTGTCTGTTGGCTTGTAGCAAATCAAAGTGACTCTTAATGACGATGACATGGACACTTTTGTGTTTGCTGTGGGCACCAAGAAGGCCATGGCCAGACTTCAGAAGGAGATGCAGGACTTGGTAATTATCCTCTACAGCTTTTGTACATCAAAGTAATTGTTTAAAGATGCATTTGATAAAATTGTTGCCACACAAATAGATTTTATGTATTTGTTTGCTGTCACAGGTTTACCCACACATAATTTTAAATTCTGATGTTTCTCTCATTTGTTCACCTGGTAGTCCTTAATGCATAAACAATGGCCATGATTTTTTTTTTTCCTCCATAGAGTGAGTTCTGCGGTGACAAGCCTAAGTCTGGGGCCAAGTATGGGCTCCCAGACTCCCTGGCTATTCTTAGTGAGATGGGCGAGGTCACGGATGGGGTGATGGACAACAAGGTGAAGTCTGGATTATTTAGTTTCATCTCGCATAAACTTAAACAACTTCTTCTCCTTAAACACACTTCTTTTATTAACACTTAGCTTTTGGATCTTTTGTTTTTTTTGTGTTTTTAGATGGTACATTATATCACCAACCATGCTGACAAGATTGAGTCCATCCATTTCTCGGACCAATTTTCTGGTCCAAAAGTTATGCAAGAGTAAGTATTTAATTAATCTTTTCATTTAGTTTTTTAGTCAGTTTATTAAGAAGTTTCTTATTTTACACGTGGTACTCATTTTTGCTGTGTTGTCTTTCAGGGAGGGGCAGCCCTTAAAGCTGCCTGAGACCAAGAAGACGCTGCTGTTTACATTTAATGGTGAGCATTTTGATTCCTGTTATCCCTAAAATCTTCATTATACCCCATAATTTGATTTAACTGCTGTCTTTTATGTTTTTGATCCGTGTGTGTGTAGTGCCTGGCATGGGCAACACCTCTCCCAAAGACATGGACACTCTGCTTCCTCTCATGAACATGGTGATTTACAGCATTGATAAAGTCAAGAAACTCCGTCTCAACAGAGAGGTGAGTGGGATTCAAATGCTCTGGTGCCTCATATTTGCTGTATCAGAGGTTTTAGTTTTTAGTTTTTTAGTTTGAAGTGCAGCTATGACTCCCCTCATCCTCCTTGTGTATATATAGGGCAAACAGAAAGCTGACAGAAACCGAGCCCGGGTGGAGGAGAACTTCCTGAAGCAGACTCATGCTCAGCGCCAGGAAGCAGCCCAGACCCGCCGGGAGGAGAAGAAGAGAGCAGAGAAGGAGAGGATCATGAATGAGGAGGACCCCGAGAGACAACGTCGTCTGGAGGTCTGAAATAGGAAATTTCACCTATAAACGCCACAAAAAGACATTTAAAGGAATAGTTCGATATTTTTTATTTTCTTGCTGAGTTTTATATGGAAACCCTTTTTGTACAAAGTAAACAAATGCTACAACATGCTATTTAGCAAACTTTAGAGGAGCTGGTAGGTGGATTTTGTAACCTTAGGGCAGAGCTGACTGGATTCTGGCTACATATTTAATGTTCAAACATTAGAATGGTGTTAGTCTCCTCATCTAACCCTTGTCATTTAAGGGAATACATATTTCCCAAACTGTCAAACTGTTCCTTTCAGAGAAAACCATGCAATTAAGCATGGAACTCTCACTGTTAATAGCACTTTTAAGTTTTTGTGTCTGAAGTAGTTCATTTTTCCTTTCAGGAAGCAGCCCAACGACGTGAGCAGAAGAAGATTGAGAAGAAGCAGATGAAGATGAAGCAGATCAAAGTGAAAGCCATGTGAATTACCACAGGGACAAGCAGTTCAGGCAAACATGAAAGCAATGCTCAGCTCAGTTTTCTCCAGCTTCTCTCACCACAGCTCTGGCTCACAGTCGCTCCAGCTACAAACAGATGTCCTGTGCCTCTGGGTGTGTCAAGCTTAGCTGTTTGTGTCGCCACCTGCTCCATTTGGTGTGGCTAAACCTTAATGACTGTGAGTGAACTGTCTGTGTCAAATGAGAGGGACTCTTTCACTATCAAGTCTGTCACCACAATTCACGCCAGGATGTTTTTTTTTTTGTCTCAAACTATCTTGTCAGGATTGATCAACGTTCTGTTTGAAAGCTGTGTAGCTCGGTGAGCTTTTTAAACTTAATCTGCTGGGAAGGAACACACTATTGGGTGGTATTGAGCCACATTTTAAAAGGAATGAAAGCCTTGCGGTTTAATTAGAAATTTATTAGCATTAATATAATCTTAAATGATACTGTCAAGAAATTTTTATTTTATATCTGCTACGAGTTCTTGCAGGCTGTTTCTAATGAATATCTGAGCAAACATAATAAAATGCACTGAAGTCTGTTGGAAAACTGTGTTCATTGTTGTTGTTTTCAATGGTAAATATCAAGTATTCAATTTGATTTATGAGTCATTAAGTAATTATTGATGAAGGGTGAAATAAGATATAGCCCGTGGGTCATAAAATTGTAGTGTATGACACAGAACCTGATACACAGACCTCTTAGTATCAGTAGTTGAAAGAGTGAGGGTCTGTAAGGGGCACCAGAATGGGAGAAGCTCAATGCTAAATTTAGCCTATAGATAGTGTCAGCAGTTTCTGAGGTAGATTTGGTTACATCAGTGTGGTCGTCTCTTGACAAGCTGAAATAGATATTGTCTAGTCAGAAGCTTTTTGTAATGTAAGTCTGGACATGATAAAAACTTGTAAACTCCATGGGAAATATGAAAATGTAAGATTTTTTCTGTTATTTTGTCCACAGTCTTAAAATATACAGCCCTTCAATGAGAAAAAGACAAGTCTCTGAATTATTATAATCAATTAACTCAACAAAAGGTAAAATGTTATCACCAATATTTAGTGCAGGTGTACTGTACACTGACAGCGTCCACCGAAATCTCGAGCTCTAATGGTGTGGGTTACAGAGTGTGATGTGCTTTCATTCATCTGAATATTGCACATATACACTCAGTTACTAGTTTGTTAGATGCTCCTATCTAAGATTAATGCAGTCCAATACAACAGTCCTGCAATAAGCCCCGCCTCCATGAAGGTTATAATGTTTGTTTTTTGTTGAAACTGGTTTAGAGTGGTGTGGTTCAACCGTACAGACATTTTAGAGGATATAGTTTGTGTCTACTTGTGGAAATAATTTCAGTATTTGTTAAGTTAAACAGCTGATTCAACACCTTTCGAAAAAGTTAATCAAAAACTGAAAATTATAACATTAATGGAGATAAAAATGTATTGACAGAACTGTTGTATCAGACCGCATTCATTTTAGATAGGTGTACTCAACTCAATGCAACAAAGGGTAATCTGAGCTGTGTGTTCAATGGTTGACAAATCAAAATGTATAATTTTTCAGTATGCTCAGTGTATTGCATTATATTAACCCAATAATTCATATTTAATATACACACAGTAGTTTATACTTTAACTCCACTATATGTAAGAGGAAAATATTGTACAGTTTGCTCCCCTACATTTATTTGTCATCTGAAGTTCTGTGATGCTTTGCAGACTTTACATAAAATACTTAAAAGTTTATGAAATATCATTACCTTAAGATTATTTTGCAGCAGCAATATGGTTTGTGCTGCAATAATATACAGTAGCTAATATATAATATAATCAGCTCCACTTCGGCCACCTGCACAATTAAAATACTGCTTACACGTTTTTGCATCAGTAATGTAACTACAAATAGAAAACGTTATAAATTAATACTGGCAGAGACAACTTTTACTTTTGATACTATAATATTATAGATAGTTATAATCATTATAATTATGTGAATATAAAAGGACTCGATTGAATGTTATGTCTATTGCATATTAAGTATTAAAACTGATCAAAGCTATCATTTAGAGTTAGCTGTGTTGTCACAGATCAGCCTTTAGGGGGCACTTTCATCACTTTTCTTCCTTTGGTTTGTATGAGCAGATTCAAACATATTTTTTCAGATATATAAATTAGATCATAAATAAAAGTTAGTCCCTCGTGCACTTAATATATATATGTATAGAGATTTTTTTTATTATGTTTTCTATGTTTTATGTTGATGTGGGGTTATTTTTTCCAGCATCTCGTATTGAAGAAAGTGCCAGTCAGAAATTTTAGGCTGCATTCGCTGATGGAGAACAGGCGAGGCTTTCAGGTTGGTTACGCGATGGCCGCTCTCTCATCAATATTGGGCTTTTAACGCAAAAACAATGGCTTCGTTGCTTGGAGAGGCGTGTTGTTGTCTTTACTAACTACCGGAATGATAGCGGCATTGTTTTAGCTGGTAGGTTACGTTTTATCGGCGGGTCGGAGATGTCCCGTTTCTGTTAACGACTCTGTGTTTTTCTTGTTCGTCTCCCGGGCCTGGCCGCAGCTGCCTACACTGTAGCGGCGGGTTGCTACTTTCGGATGAGCGGGCAGTAGCTCTCGAAGAGGTGGGGTCTCCGTTTAGGCGAACACGGGGCAAAACAATCAGTAGAGCCGCGAAGAGAGTTGCATAACATGAATGCCACTCATAAAATTTTATCGATGTGGACGGAGAGTCAACAAGATCAGAGTTTTGATTCCCAACTTGATGTTCTTGCTAGTTAGCATTAGCCAGCGGTAGCGTTAACTTGCTTTGGCTAAGGCGAGATGGCATAAGTAATTTAACATCCGTTAGCGTTATCTAACACAAGAGCTATCGATAGTGCTGCTCGTGGGGTATAATTCGGAACCCGAGTTCACGTGCGTTTAACGTGAAATCCGCGCTGACGTTGGAAAACGGTTTCTTTGCGTTTTGTTGGTGCACGTTAGCACTGGCTAACAGCAGGTTGCTAGCTGAACTAACTCGTCAGTGACGTAACGCTGGTCATTGTTTTGACAGCGCGCAGCATCCTAGCCGAACTTTATTATCCTGTTTAATATAGCTTTTTTTTCTGCCTTAGAAATCACCATAACCAGGTACTAGTCATAGAAGTTAATGTCCGGCTAAGTGATGTGACGCAGCTCGTTGTTCTCTTACGTTATCCTACAAAGTACCTACTGCAAGCGGCCAAATATACTCTAGCTGTAATTACTGCAGCATTTCAGATAGGTGTAGCTCCATTATCATTCCAGTTTGTTAACGCTTCACTCCTTGTGGTGATGGTCTTGATGTTGCTTTTGTCTCCAAACAGTAGCTGCTGCACTGTGTTAAATCATGGGTTTTCCTTTGACACTCAGTTGTAGGATGGATCCAGACAGTGGGGCAGAAACCCAAAAAGCTGTCAGTTTGCAGTGGAAGAGCTACAAACTCGTCCAGGATCCTGCCATAAGGCGGGTCGCACAGAAAATCTACAGATATGATGGAGTGCATTTCAGTGTGCCAGTGAGTTGAGTGCCATTTTTTTTTTGCTCTATAATGTGTGTTTGTTTGTGCCTAAAACTGCATCCTCAAACAGCAACCTGTATAATTTTCTCAGGACTCTGGATTTCCTCCCGTGGGTGAACTGCGGGATCCAAGACCCAGGAGGCTATGGTCCAGGTATACAGAACTGTCTCTGCCAGTGCCGAAGTTTAAGGTGAGAATACCTTGTCATCAGTCATTTCACACATCCCTGTTTCTTCATTTCTTAGAATGACTTCATCTTCTCCCTGATATTGTCATTTTTAATTACAGCTTGATGAGTTCTATGTGGGTCCCATACCCCTCAAAGAGGTGACCTTTGCTAGACTCAATGACAACATCAAGGAGCCCTTCTTGGGAGAAATGTGTGCCAAGTTTGGTGAGGTGGAGGAGATGGAGATCCTGTTTCACCCCAAGACCCGGAAGCACTTGGGCCTGGCCAGGGTGTTGTTCACCAGCACCAGAGGAGCCAAGGACACAGTCAAGCATCTGCACAACACCTCTGTCATGGGTAACATCATTCATGCTCAGCTGGATATAAAGGGTAAGCTAATACACTTCATTTGAGGCACGTTAAAGGTACGAGTGGGAGGGTTGGCAGTTCAGTCTCTGGCTCCTTATGTCCAGTCCCTGGCTCCTTATGTCCAGTCCCTGGCTCCTTATGTCCAGTCCCTGGCTCCTTATGTCCACTCTAGGTGTCCTTAGGCAATATACTGAATCCCACAGTGCCCCCGATGTATCACTGGTGTGTTAGTGTGCATGATAGAACAGTGCTGTATGAATGTGGGAATACTGGCTTGTCGTGTAAAATGCTTTGAGTGGTTGATATGACTAGAAAAGCACTGTATAAATGCAGTGCGAGCTTTGATTGAGATTTTGGTTAAAACCTGTTTATGTTCATCAAACCACATTGAAATGCTGTTCACACAAATTGAAATATAACATAAACCATCTTAAAAAAACAGCCCTAAGGCTGTACGATGCTTTTTTTTTTTTATCATAATAATAGCAAAGATTAGGAGATTTTTACTGTTTTGTTTTGGACATTGTCTGCATCAAGATCTGTATCTACACAAAATACACAAAATGAAGTACCTCATAAAGAGATATATGTGCCATCTTTTTGTTTCATTCATTAATTTCAAGAAAGTTGAAGTTTGTAGAAAATACTGAAAATATCCTACTTGAAAATTCCTCTGTCTGCACAGTTATCCAAATTTGCATCAAAAGTGAATCACTTGTTCCTTCCCACAGCTCCCCATAAACTTGAATTGAAATCTGTTTGTGAAATGTCCAGCTAACCAATAAACTGACAGACAAGCAGATGAGCCAAAAAACATACATTAGCAGTCTCTTGATGATACGCCGCTTAATGGAGTTTGTCTTGAAGAATCAGTTTATGTCTGTGTTGAGCTCATTTCACAGCCTCTATTTATCTTTCTGTGACTTTTGTTTCTTATCCAGGCCAGCAGAGGCAGAAGTATTATGACCTGATAGTAAATGGGTCCTACACTCCTCAGACGGTGCCCCTGGGAGGCAAAGCTTTGACAGACAGGGTCCAGCCTCAGGCCCCTGCACAGCCACAGCCTGACACGGTATTTTATTATTGTCACCTCAGTCAAGTAATGATTATCTGCAGTTAATATGTGAATGAACATCAAGATGCATTTGAGGGTTTAATCACCATTATTAGTAATTGCACACCCTGTGAGTCAGGGTGCCTAATTTACTAAATTCCAATAATTTGTTTCTACACAGTCATCAGAAATCAGACGGAGGCTCTCTAGTGAGCTTGCAGTTTTGGCAGCAGGGGTCCAGGCCCTCACATCAGGAAGCATTACCCCTTGCTCTGTGGACACTGGCTTTAGTGATCAGCGTCTGGACACGCCCCCCTCCTCCATGACAGGCCCCTACACCCCAGGCTCTTCTGCTTCGGCTCAGAGTGGTGGAGGAACACCTTACAGCTCCAGGTCTGGGACTCCTTTCTCACAAGACTCGGGCTACACCGGCAGCAGGTTTGTTGTTGATATTAAGCACGTGTACAGTGACTTTAAGAAATGCTCTCAGAAATCATGCATGTTATTTCAGTGCTGTGTTAATAATATTTGTCTCTTGCAGGCATACTGGCTACAACACTGGCACTTTGGGCAGCGGCTACCCTCCCCAGGACATGTTACCTTCTTCCTCCTCATCCTCTGCAGTCTCATCTACTGTCGGAGGATACAAAGTGTCACGCTACTCTGAGGATGCACAGGAACCCTCAGTGTATCATCGAGGTCGCCCTATGTACCCCCCAACCACATCATACCGTCCCAATGAGCCGCCGTGCTATCCCCCATACCCAAATGTTGGGGGGCCTGGGCCACACATGGCACACCACTCCTCAATGCCTCCACCACCCCTTGCTTCCCAATATGATCAGCCCCCAATGTCAGACAGGGACCGGGACCGTGACAGAGACTCGGGGGGGCGCTACGGGGCAGGGGGGATTGGCTCCAGAAGGTCATCTTACCACCACCAGCAGGACACAAACTCTTCCTCAAAGTACCATTCCCATCACTCTCATCACCACTCAGATCGCAGGGATGACAGGGGGTACCGGCGAGACAGCCTGGGCTCCCGGTCAGGTGACCATAGCCACCAGAGACACCGTAACCACCACCATTCTCACAACCACCATGGCAGCAGCAGCCGCAGAAGGAGCAGCCACGACCGGGACAGAGACCGAGATAGAGACAGAGACAGGGACAGAGAGAGAGACAGGGACAGAGACAGTGACTACTCCAACAGCTCTGACCCCAGATACAATTCCAACTCCTACCGCTCTTCCTCTAACAGCATGTCTCCACCACCCTCATCTTACTCTGCATACTCCTCCAAAGAGCCTGCCCCAGCCCCTCCTCAGGGATTGGACGTTTCAACCCGTCAAGGGGGCACAGGCCTCGCAGAGAGAGGCTCTCTGCCTTCGGTAGGTGCTGATAAAGACTATCATGCTGGTCACCACAGTGCTCTGCCTCCACCTCCACCACCGCCACCACCCCTGCCACCAGCCTCTGTTATTGCAGCGGCTGTAGCTGAGACACTTGGAACAATGGACTTCAGCCAGGATAGTCCGGCCCTCGAAGAGCAGTGGACAAAGCCCAAACGCCGTCCCAGCACGCCACCAGCACCGCCGAAGACGCCACCACCGTCTTCTCCGCCCCACCCCTCCATCACTTCCTCCTCTACCTCCCCTTCCTCAACCTCACTCCCCCATCACCTGCCCTCTTCCTCCAGCTCCCCACCACCTCCCCAACGTGACTCCTCTTCACCGGAGCCAGATTCCACAAATGAGAGCTTACCGTTCGTCTACCACAGCAGCAGCCTTGACTCTCGTATTGAGATGCTCCTAAAGGAACAGAAGGCAAAATTTTCTTTCCTTGCCTCTGATGAAGAAGATGAGGAAGATAGGAAAGAGGAGAAGCAGAGGGGCACACGTGGGGACAGAGGAGAGCGAATAGGTGGGTCAGGTGATGTGACGGGCGAGCACACAGGTGGTATTCAGGTGGGAGACAATGGGGATAAGGACCACAGGAGGAAAGGGGAAAGAGACAGAGATGGGCACAGAGGAAGGAAGCGGGGAAAGGGAGGAGAAGGCAGGAAAAGTCCCACTGTACTTAATGCAACCACACCATCCTCTTCCACCTATTCTCCACACATCCCACCACCAGAGGAACCCCAGCCCCAGGTTGGCCTCGTTGGACCTGGAGCTTTGCATGAGGAATCTTTACAGACCGGATCTGCTGATCCACGGAGTAGGACAGGAGCGCACACACCACCTTATAATGGGCAGAGTCAGGTAGGACTAGTAGCACATAATCAAACTTCATTATGTGCTGTACATAGGCACCTATGTTGGTATGACCTTATTTCCACTCGTCATTTATCACAACTCAGCACATTTATTTCAGCATATAAGCGCATTTTGGCAGTTTTTTTTTCTTGCAGCGGCTATAACATCGATGGGAATGTCATTAAAGCAACTCTAAAATGAACAAACTTTAAAATGTCATTTATGTAAAACAGTAGAAAATGGGTACAAGCAGGTTACTAAACTGTGTTTTTTTATTTTGTTTTGTTTTGTTTACCATGTTATTTTTTTTTTTTTTTGTATTTATGGCATTTATGCTCTGCTTTCCAACAGTACACTTAATATTTTTGTGGCAGTGAGGTATCTTTGGAGCCCCACTTTAGAAGGTGTGGTTATCACTGTGGTGCTTAAACAAATGAAACTTAAAACAGTGAACTCTCTGTTTTCTTTCAGTCCTCCCCTCACTCCTCAGGGGAAGACATGGAGATATCAGATGAGGAGGAGGAGGAGGAGACTACCATAACAACGGTGACCACCCACCAGCCCCCAGTCACCTCAGTATCCTCACCCTCTTCATCCCAGGCTACTATGCCTTCACAAACAGCTGACCCCTCATCTTCATCCCCGCCCATCTCTGACTCTGCACAGCACTTTGGCACTTCCATGCACCCTCCCATGCCCTCCTACCCTCCTCATTTGCCTCCTCCTCCTCCCCCTGGTTATTCCCTCCAGCCGCCACCTCCTCCAGGGATCCCTCCCCTTCCTCACATGGAGTTGCACCCTGAATATCCTCCTCCTATGCCCCATCACATGTATGACTATGCCACCTCCATGGAGCTGATGAACCAGTACAGCGGTGGAGCTCCTATGTCCTTCCAAATGCAGACCCACATGCTAAGTCGCCTGCACCAGCTGCGCATGTCGTCATCCAACGGCACCCCAGGCCCTGGTGAGGCAGCCACAGCTGACTACACCTCCTACCATCTCCACTCTATGCCGCCACCACACACACACCACCCCTACATGGACCAAGAGGGTAGTGGGGCAGGTTCTCATTATGACCAGGACCACCGCTACATGCCCCCTCACATGCCCTACCCTTACCCTGACCCCCACAGCACTCAGATACCACCACCTCCACACCATGGCATCCCGCCTCCCCATACAGGCTGGCCGCCACATGTCTTACCACCTCACTACCCCTCGTACATGCCCCCGCCTGGCTATGGGACCATGCTGCCCGGGGATGGAGATGAGTACAGGGCCCCAGGAGAGGAGATGCCCTTGTTGGCTGAGAATCCACATGAGGCCACAGTGCAGATGGTCTTGGCCACTCTGATCCAGGAAATGAAAAACATCATGCAGAGGGACCTGAACCGCAAGATGGTGGAGAATGTTGCCTTTGCCACATTTGATGAGTGGTGGGAGAGGAAAGAGACCAAGGCCAAGGTAAGGAAGAGTAATCACAACAATACTGGCAGTTTTTTTTTAAAGCTTGTTGTTTCGTTTGGTTAAGTCTCTTAACTGAAGTAGAACACAGATGCAATCATGCTGCTGCCAACTATACTGATGAAAGCCCGTTGTCAATAAATGAAATGGTTGAATAAAAGCAAAAATTGTAAATGTTTTACTTTTCCAGCCTTTCCAGACAATGGTTAGGGGAGTGTCTGCTCTAAGGGATGATGAGAAAAAAGAGGAAAAGGTCAACCGACCACGGGAGCCTCTCATGTCTCTTGTGGACTGGGCAAAGAGTGGTGGCATGGAGGGCTTTTCTCTTCGAGGAGCACTGCGACTGCCTTCTTTCAAGGTAAAAGCACAACACTGCAACAAACCTTGGACTGTATCTCCATGTTTGACAGCCGACAATGTGATGACAATTAATACACCTACGTCTCCACCCCTGATTACATACACACTGTGTCAAATGTCAACTTTAAAGTTACTATACCAAGAAATCTATCACCATCTTTGCACACTCTTAGTTAGAACCGCTGTTTTTCATTTTGCCTTTTAACAGAAGACATTCTCTGGTTTACTGGATTATTCTTGTCTGTATTTCTAGTCCTAATAACACTACCAGGACTCCAGCATGATTAATCATATGAACAGTCTGTGTTGATTTTAGTTAGTTAGATTTATTGGTAAATGCTTACATCTGACTGTGTTTCAGAGATTTGTAAAAATGATGTCTAAAAAATTATTGTTGGTATGAAATTGTGCAGGTGAAGAGGAAAGGACCTCAGGAGTTTGAAGAGGGAGACATGAAAAGGCCACGACCCTCGACCCCACCAGATGAGGATGACGAAGGTTTGTTGAGCTGTTGTTGAAGGTGTTTAAAAGAAGAGTTGGACTAATAAGCCTGCTGCATATAACTCTCAAATTGTTGTCTTCCTTCCAGCTGCTGATGGGAGAATGCCAGAAGCAGACAGGCATGGAGCTGAAAGGGACAACAAGAGGAGAAAAAAGAAGCCAAGAAATCGTAAACCCTGGGAGCTTGACAGTGAGGGAGAGGAAACGTCAGATGGCTCCTCGACCGAAAAGGTGTGTTTTACACACACAAACTCAAGAACATGTACAAGTTTGGTGTGTCCCCAGTGTTTCAGTGGTGAGGTGACTGATCAGCAGTACCTTGAAAATGTTTTTCTTTTTTTTCCAAATTTATTGCACACATTTTTTTTTTACAGTTATACGAATTAATATCAGCATTTGATCCAACTGAAATGCGAGTAGTTACATCTTTTTAATTTTGCTTTTTTGTTAACATTTTTGATATGTTGTTGTCACTCTCATTGTTAGCTAGATGGCAGCATTTCACTGTGATCTTTCAGTGTTGTAACTACAACCCTTATTTTATGTGTAGGAGGATGAGGAAGAGGAGGAAAGTGAAAAGGACTCTGATGGTAAATCACAACCAGTTATCTCATTACTGTTTTTTTTATTTATGTTTACATTCGGTCAAGGTGATTGTTATACCAAAATCTTTTTTTTTCTTTTTTTTTTAAGATGATGCCCTTAGTGTTGACAGTGATGATGAGAGCCTCTCCTCGTCTTCTGAGGGCTCGTCCTCTTCAGCATCCTCATCTTCATCTTCCTCTGAGGACGAGGATGAAGAGGAAGGAGAGAGGGCTGAGAGCGAAGGACCAGACACTATGGACGAGTCAACCATGGACAGCACAACAGAGAAAGAGGATGACAGGTATGAAGTTCAGCAGAACTGAAGGAGAGCTAGCCTCAGAAAAACATTTTGTCAGTATTACATAAATAAGTGTTGTACTTTTTACCTTCTAATTCTTGCTTTTATACTTTTATTTTTCTCAGGGAAAATAACACAGGTGCTGTTCAGGCAATGGTGAAAACAGGTCAGTCCAAACCTCTCATCAACATCAACAAACACAAATGAAACGAGAAAAACAAAGAGTTCACCACCAACCACAATATTAACAGATTAACCTATTAACAGGTTTATTAAAGGAAGTCTTGGGTGTTTACTTACACTCCATGTGTTCTTGGACTGTTATAACAAAACCTGCTTCTTCTTAGCAGCAGCAAATAACGCAACAGTTTAGATAAGATAAGATAAATCTTTATTGTCATTGCACAATCATACTTTGTACTAAAGTACAAAGTATGATTTGTACTTTGTACAAACGAAATTGAAGTACTGTCCCACATCAGTGCAAAAGAAGACATATGAATCCCAAATGTACAGCAAAATAAAATAAATATATCTAGGATAGAAATATACAGTGTAAACAGAATTTGTACAAAGACAGTGAACATTGTTTATTGCACATGACCTGCTGTCGGAAAGGTGGCTAGTCAGTTTGAAAGTCTATGTATTTTGCATTGTGTTTAGTCTGGATCAGTCTCTCTTAACTATTATGTTTCTCTCAGGTGAAGCCAAGGACAGCAAGACAGATACAACAGCACCCACCAAGCGGCCTCCATCGCCACCATACCCACGTCCTTCATCCCCTATTGTTCTTGTGCCCCCTCTCAAGAAACGCAGGAAAACAGTCTCGTTCTCCACAGATGAGAATGACAGCAAAACACAGCTGCCGACTGCACCGCTATCTCCATCTCTCTCACAAGTGGCGGGTGAATCTCCCCTCCTCTCTCCTAGCAGGCCCACAGAGTTCCCCGTTGCTGGTGCCCCAACCCCCTCAACTCGTCCCACTCAGGGCATCCAGCTGCTCCCCTTCGCCTCAAAACCAGGTGAGGGCAATGCCCTCATTGTTCCCCCCTCTGGACGAACTCCAGATTCTGATGAATCCAAAAAGGGAGCCCCTGTTTCTCCCCAGACCACCCCTGTCAAATCCCCTGGCAAACGGGGTGCAGGGAAAGACTCACCCAAATCTCCCGGCCCTCCTGTTATGGTGTGCCGCACTGTGCAGAACCTGCCATTGGATCATGCTTCTATGTGCAGGATGGCCTTCGAGGAGGCCCCTCCTCCACCTCCTGGCAACAAACGGTCCAGAGGCAGGCCTCGGACGACCAGCTTGTCTGCTTCGTCCTGTCACTCCCTCAAAGAGGAAGATGAGGATGAGGAAGAAAGTGAGCAGAGGTTAAGACTCAGAGAGCAGCTGGGGGCATCCAGCCTCCTGCAGCTGGCCTCAGCTTCAACCGCTGACCTGTCTGTGTTGGCTGATGTAGCCTTGAAAATGGACCCTGATGCTGGAGACTCAGAGGAGACGGAGACCTCTGATGAGGCAGAGGAGCAGAAGATGGAAGAGGATCTCTTCTCCCCTGAGTCGCTGGCCCTGATTATGAACCCAGAGGGTGTAACTGTCCTTATGGAGCACAACTACTGCAAACCCCCTGTTCTCCCAGCACCACCCAGCACCAAAAGGACTTCCTCCAGACAAGACTCTTCTGTCTTGCTCCCAGCAGACCTCAACACTATTTCTGGGGTGCTTGAAGCACCAGAGGAGGTCATTGGAGAGGCGCTGCCACCCAGGGGAGATACAGGAGAATACTTGTCTGCAATGGGAGTGCCCTGTGAGTCTGAGGATGTGGGCCAGGCTGCAGCTGTACCTCCATCATCAAAGAAGAAGGGCATGATTGGCAAAGGTTTTGAACTTGAAAAGGACGAGAGCAAAAAGAGGAGAAGAAAAGACAAAGAAAACCTTGATGGTCATCTCACAAAAAAGCAGGAACAGCCAGGCAAGAAACAGAAGAAGCGGAAACTACAGGTGCGTGTGACTTTGTCTGTCTCCTGTAAATGTTTGTGGATGTCTTACTTGTAAGCAGCGTGTCAAACGCACCAATGCGTCACAAATGACTCATCTGTAAGTTCAAATTTTGGTTTCTCCCCAGGTAAGGAAGTGAATGATTTTATTCTCTACCTGTGTCTTGTTTATGAACAAATGTTCCTGCCATTTTAAAATATATCATTGAGCTGAATCAGTAGAAATACAAGCCACGGTCCAATGCTTGTGTGGTGAGTTTTTCACAGCTCGCTGGCAGTAATATTCCTCTTCCTCTGTGCAGGACTCAGACTTTGAGGAAGATGTGGACGTGGAGGAGCTTGAGTCTGGGGAGCTGTCCAGTTCAGACACAGAGGACGAGCTGGTTGAGGAGGTGAGAAAGAGTGAGCGCCTCTTTCTGCAGGAGGCAGGGGTGACGTCGTCCCAGCGTTGGCCGAAACCTGTTCCAGCACCCGAGCCTCCAGCCATGAAGTTTGAAAACCGAAGTGAGTTTGAGCAGATGACCATCCTGTATGACATCTGGAACTCTGGTCTGGATGGCGAAGACTTGATGTTGCTGAAGAAGACTTATGAGAAGCTGCTACAGGACGACCACAGCTCTGACTGGCTTAATGATACTCACTGGGTCAACCACACTAATATCCTTATCAATGACTACCTTCTGCATTCAGTATGTCTGTTTAAATGCCATGGAAATGAACACCAGTTACCAGTGTCTAAACAATCCATAGCTCTTTTCAGTAAGTAGCAGTAAGTAGCCTACGTAGTGTGAATTTGTTTTTGATGCATAGGATTTATGTCTTCTTGTCATTGTGTGGTATCCGTTTATTACCCTTGACCTTTGGGCTTTACTAACCAATTTGCCAAATCCCCGGCGTAAGAAGAAGAATGCAGATGGCCAGCTTCGTGAGCATGTGACTGGTTGTGCCAGGAGCGAGGGCTACTACGCCATCAGCCGCAAGGAGAAGGATGTTTATCTGGACCTGGACCTTCCTGAGCAGGTCATACGGGAGGTGGAGAATGTCGATAGCTCGGTAGGCATACTTCCAATTTCATTTCTTCATTTGGCTTTGCAACATTTTTCTTTATCTGCACCATGTTTCTTTTTCTGTTTATTTGATAGGAACAAGCTCAAAGCCTGTGGCTCTGAATCAGATTTGCAATAAGATTTAAAATGTCTGATATCTGGAAAGTTGAAGCAGAGTTCACAGAAAATTCAAACGTGGTTCCAGACGACCGTAGCATGGAAAGAATTATTTTCGCCACCCCAAGCTGACTGTAAACAAATTTTAGGGGATCTAGCGTTTGCGGAGTATGATTATTGCAGAGGGTTAATATGTTGGTCCACAGTCATCTGGCTCAGATGAACTGGTCATTTTGGGAATTGGCATAGTAAAAAGGGAAAGGGAAGTTTCTGGATGCGTGGAAAAGTGATGTGGCTTTTCCAAGTGGCTGATGAGCACAAAGCTTCACAGTGTTCTTGTGAAGTCCAGAGGTTCTGCACAGTTATATGACAGTTAGTAATGGTTGAACCTCACATTCTGAAGTGGAGCCTCAGTTCAGACCTTGTGCCCACCGAAAGGATGTTTTTACAATGATTTAAAGACACAGCAGGTGTCTTATGTGCAAATGTTAAGTGTAACCTCAGATTTTTTGTGAAACAGGGCTGTGTATCAGCAAGACGGGTGCCATTCAAATAAATTATTAAAATTATTATTATCATTATTATTACAAAATGAAATGTAACATGTCATTGAATATCAAAGGATATAATCTTGTTTGCCTAAGTTTTACAAGCAAATATGAAGTAGATTGATGTGCGACACCTGTGTGTAGAAGTGGGATTGAGCTGATAAAGGAGGGTAACCGAGCTGTGAGATGGATTGCCAACAGATGTTTTGTGCCCTAGAAACTATAAAAAAACAAAAACATTTGGGTTGCAGTTGCTAAAGAACTAGCGCACACAAACACAGGGAAGACTAAATTTGTACCGCTGACTTTATCTATAATCATTTTTTTGAGGGGTGGTCTGTGCCAAGGGCAAGCAGAACTTCACACTGTTCAATCCTGCCACTGGATTTCATTTACAGTCAGCACACAAGCAAATAAAATAAAGCTGACCGCACACAGGATGGAAAAGCATTTGGATGTAAAAACTTTTATGTCCTCATTCATTAAGGTTTATGCTTTTTTTGGTCCTCACAAAGATAGATACAAGTACACATGCAAACACTGTCAGCCGTTGCCAAATTTAGTCATTTTCAGCTGTTATTTTCAGCTTTTTGCTATTTTCAGCATTTAGTTCCTCTTTGTTCCTTAAAGAAAACATTTGTCCCTCTTGTATAATTTGGGGAATTTGGGTTTATTTGGTCACATCAGGAGTTACAGCCACTGTACGACACACATATAATTTATAATTTTTCATATGATTCACCATAAATGGTTTCCATGTAGAGTCTGTAGTTACTCACACACTCCCAGATGTGTGTTTAGGAAAGTTGTGAATAATTGAATATCTAGGTCCTGTACAAACAGCTACTGATGTTTAGTGTTGGTGGTTTTTGAATTGGAAATTGACGTGCTTTTGTTCCGTTGCTATGCAGTTGTTGGATTTGTGTTTAATGTGTTTTCCATTCTGGTTTTGTGCTGTGTCTGATTGTCACCATGGAGAAAAGCATGCTTCTTTATATTCAGAGCACTCACACGTATGGGGTTTTTCATTACCCGTGATCTGTTGCCATTATTATGATGTAACCTCAAGAGGTTTTGCAGGCACAGTGTTACTGACTTGACAGAATCAGTCTTTGATGTACTCACATGAGACATAACAGCAGGTTCGCTCAAAGCAGATCAGCAGTGTCAACACTGCTCTGAGTATAGTCTGCACATGTCATGGATACACAGTCTTGTGGTTTAGTCTTCATGGTGGTCTGACTGTAGAAGGCTTATCATAAGCAATATTTTCAAAGCACAAATTGATGGTGTTCTTCAGAAAAGGTTCAGGTGATATGGTGCCGGTAAGTCTTTTTAATTATACAGCAGTTCGGGTTGATCATTAAGTACTTTGAACGCCACCCTCTTTCCCTTCAGTCATCAAGTTATTGTCCCCAGCACTTGGCATACACACCTTTTCAGGGGATAAATCAGTAAAAACAAGTTATAAAATGGAAAACAACAGGTACTTGTATTGTCTTGAAAATATGAAATTAATAAGCGGATCTTATTGATATGAGCTCCTTTGTTTTGAAATGTTATTCACGAGAGACTTCAGTAACTTTGAAATCTGAAATTTTCTGATTTGTTTGTAGTGCTGTACAGTGTTAGCTTTAACTTAATATTCTGCATTTGTTGCTTGTGTGGTTGTGCCTCAGATTCATTTAGCTTACACTGTAGAAACAGAAGAGAATCCTGTGTCTGTGTTTGACCTTTCATCTTACTCAGTCTTTGCATCAACAGTCACTGGTTTCAAAATTAACCTCACCCACACTCACTGTTGCGCATTAAGGTCAAAGTGCATGATAACATGACATTGTGTCATGTTATCATACAACCTCTTTGTAAAACTGCTTGCTATCTGTTTCCTGCCAGGGAGCAAACCGGGTGCTATCAGAGAGACGCTCAGAGCAGCGCCGACTCCTCACCGTCATTGGCACCACGGCGGTCATGGACTCTGACCTGCTTAAACTCAACCAGCTTAAGGTACAGCCAGTAACAGCTGTGTTACCTCATGTACTCACTCAGTTACACACACACACACACATTAGGGTGTGTCACTATTCTGTCATTATTTTTCCTTTTTCTGCACTAGCTTCCATAAGTGTGCTTTGTTAACCGTTTGTCCCAGAACTTTAAAGCTATCTGGATGGAAAATGAATCTTAATATCCCTCCTTACCAGCAACCCCCTATAAAAAGGGTGGTGCTCAAATTGTAGGGTGGTGCTCAAATTGTAGGGTGGTGGCGAAGTCTTTGGGTGGGGGCTGTTTTTTCACTGGAATTGTGACAAAAAAAAAAAAGAATTGAGTCAGAATCTACTTTCAAACTGTGGATAACTAAGAACACTATAAACTTTAAGATGTGTATATAAGCTAATTTTGTTATTCAAATAATCAAATGTCTAAGCACCACCTGTTTGGCTGTTGATGACTTTTAAAGGGAGTCGTAAAAATTGCCTCTTTTCTTAACACTTACTGACAGTTGAGCTAGAAAAACTTCTGAAAAACTGAGTAGAGCTTTAGAAAAACTTCAGCTTTATGAATCTTATAAATCTATCAAGACCAGTGTCACAGTGAGTCTTCCCCTGTCCTCATGTAGTTCCGCAAGAAGAAGCTTCGCTTTGGACGCAGCAGGATCCATGAATGGGGTCTGTTCGCCATGGAGCCTATTGCTGCTGATGAGATGGTCATTGAGTATGTGGGTCAAAACATTAGACAGGTACGATTTTGAAAAAAGGTTTCATCCCTTTTCTAGCTACACAATGTGCATAATGCATCTTTATTGGTGCATTATAATATAAATATGACAGTAAATGCAGTGTTACTTGTGCATCTTTTCAGTTACCTGTATTCTGTGCTGAGTAGAGTCTTACATTTTTTGTATGTTGTGTGTCCAGATGGTGGCTGACAATCGAGAGAAGCGGTACGCACAGCAGGGCATCGGGAGCAGCTACTTGTTCAGAGTGGACCACGACACGATTATAGACGCCACCAAGTGTGGCAACCTGGCACGATTCATTAACCACTGCTGCACCGTGAGTCTAAACATCTTCAGTCAACTCTGTTTTAGAGATGGGTCACAGCTAACCGGTAATGACACACGACTAGTTTTATTGTACTTTATTTTCGAAGCTGTTGCTAATCAGTCTCTTCCTCCCTTGTTCTTTTTAGCCAAACTGCTACGCCAAGGTTATTACCTTAGAGTCCCAGAAGAAGATTGTGATCTACTCAAAACAGCCCATCGCTGTCAATGAAGAAATCACCTATGACTACAAATTCCCCCTGGAGGAGAACAAGATCCCTTGCCTGTGTGGAACGGAGAACTGCCGTGGGACACTTAACTAGTGGACGCAGTTCTCTCCCTCACTTGCCAATGGCCAGCCAGAGCCGGAACCGCCCCTCCCCCCCCCAGCCCCGGTTCGCCCTCGACAGACTGTACATGAACACAAAGCGAACACCCCCCGCTTCCCTTCGATGGCCTTGCAGCTGTCCTCACAATACCCAGGAAACAGAGACGCACACACTTGCACTTTTCACACATACTTTTCATTCACTCTGCGGTTTCACAAGCCAGTGTGTGGGGCCCTCTGCATTAGCGCTTCTGTGGCAGTATTGTTGGACTTGATTGGGTAATATGTTCCAGCCAAGTTGTTCCATGCAGCCCGGCATGAGATATCTTTCTATTCCCACACCAATATCCGTTTGAAGGAAGACAATGAAAACTGAAAAAACAAAAAAAAAAACAAAATAAAAACGCCGGTATTTTATGTCTTCGTCAGCTCACGTAATCTACGGCCCAGGATCACTCTTCCGGTGTCACATCCATCCCTGCACCCACCCACCCCACAGATCCGCACACAGACGCACAGGAATATCAGACTAATTCAGGGTTTTTAAAAGCGCTTGTTAAGGGCGCACTTTTCACACGACAAACTTCAGTCAATTAGGTCTTCAGTTATGCAAGATTTCCAAGTGTGAAGATTGTTTTGGAGCTTTTTTTGTTTCATTTCATAGTATTATAATAATATTACTGTTGCTGTTATTAATGGTATTGTTATTTAGTTGCATTAGCTGTAAGTATCTTACAGTAAAATGAGCTTCAGAGTACCCACCCACTGTCCTCAGTGGCTCACCAGCCCTATAAAACTGTTGTTTCCCTTCTTCACTGTGCGTTTACTCTCCCGATTTCCCACAGCGTTCGGTTTGGATGAGTCAAGTCCTTTGAACTACTGTTTTTAATCCCATGTGAAACTATACATGTATGTCAGTTACGTTCTAGCTAAAAATGTGTTATTTTTACATGGCTGCTGAAATTGGCCCCTCTTTTATCTTGGTTTTTTTTTTTTTTTTTGGGCTATTCCCGGAACTTGAGTTATGACAACAAAAGTTCTTGAGAGGAGGACTCGTTGAGTGTTTTTTTCCTCTGTTTAGTTGTTTCTTCCATGGTATACTTATGTTTTGTAGTAACCAGCAGATGTCAGATTCCTATTTCAAGAGGGTGAAAACATTTTCTGCGAGTTCTTCTTTCTTCAGCTCTCAAAACAAAGTTCACCAAACTCCTGCAGATCCTAGTACAAATGTCTGGTCACTGTTTAACTTTGTCATTGTTTGTGCTTCAAGTGTTTTTAAAAGGCACGTTTGTTTCATTAGGTCAGGTCTCTTTAAAGGTTTAGTTTAGTAAAGTTTCTTAGTTCCCGTCTCGTCAGCCTTTCCAGAATGCATTAGTATGTGTTTTTCATTTGAGAGTGTGGAATAGTTCACCCCATTTAAAACCTCCCTGAACAATTTAACTTAGGGCAAACAAATGTCCTACTTCCAATCTGTTTGCAGCATAGATGGGTGGAAGGTATAAACTGTGTGCCTGTTTAGACAAATGAGCCTCAGCAGGTTTGTGGTTCGCTGCAGACAAACGACAGTCTATGGCCCTTGTGTTGTGTCTCTGTTTTTCACATGGCTATGGCCGTCCAAAGCTTCAACTTTCATTTTGAACTTTTAACTCGCGGAAGACTTTTTATTTTGTTCCCTCCCTAACAGGAAAACGTGTAAGATATTTCTTGTTGTAATGAAAGCCTTTCAGTACAAACCAACCCTCTTTACTACAGGATAAAAAGATGAAAGGAAAAAAAATCAAAGAAGTACATGTATATATTGTAGAGGTGTTTGTTTCTCGTAGAAACACACTGATTCCAAGCTGTAAATATGTGGTTCCTTTTCCCCTCTCCACGAGGAGGAAACATGTACATACCTTCCATTCATTTATTTTTTATTGTTTTTCCTTTTAATTTGATGATTATTTTAATATTATTTGCAATATTTCTCTTGTATTAATGCGTTGGACCCTTTATTAATGGTGCATTAAAATATTTTTTAAATAAATGAAAACCTTTAATTTTTCTTAAAAAACTCTGTTAGAAATAGAGGTTTAGCAGACAATGATTAGTGTTTGTCAGAAGGATCCTGACTGTTTATATTCTAGATAAGAGATACATATAAATAACTATCAAAGCAGACTCGACAGGAAGTTGTGTAGCGGAAACCAATGCACCTGCAACTTTGACATTTCCCGTTCGTAAGTGTGAGAGGAAGCATTTGAAATTCGATCTGAGAAGACTAGATTTCACAAGTCTCCAGATGACAATACTGGAAAGGCAGCTCTGGTCAGATGATGACCAGAGCTGAAAAATCTCTACATGTGGCTGACACACTTTTGCCCAGCCTTTACTCTGTGTAAATAATATTTCCTCTTAAGGAAAGCTCATGGCCTGGAAATGGAAGTTGTTTGTAGGAAATGTTTGCGACCTTCCTCTGAGTAACCAGAAGGCTGGCTGAAACTGGAAATGGCAGGATATTGCTTGTCATTGTCACATTGCAAACCGCAGTGCTGGAACACCTCATTGTCAGAGGCGTGAATGCAATTGTGCCCACACCGTTTCGTAACCATGAACCTTACGGTGACAGCAGTTTCTGATTTAATGTCAGAATTGGGAGGGTAACATTTTAAAGTTTTACGGTAGAGCCAAATGTCTGATCAATTAAAAGAGAACTCCACTAATTCTATACAACAAAGTCTATTTATAGGTCTTTGGGAGTATTACTGCATATGTGACATTACATTATTTAAAGTGTTTTGTGGCTCCAGAGGGAGCCAAGTAGGCTGATAAACTGCCTCATGTGATATCACTTGAGTCAGTGTCAATAAAAAATCTGGGCATGCAGACTTAAAAATGAGCTTACCACATTTCTGCAGCCTGCAATTTATTTCCTCTTGAGGCTACCGGCTCGAGCGTACGTTAGCTAGGCCCTGACCTTTCATCTGGTGTCATCAGCGGGTCAAAATCACCAAATAGTGGCAAAAATAATGACATTCCCATCAGATATAATTTGTGTTTGGTGCAAATGTTATATTATTAATATTATATCTGATATACATCAGCATGGTGGCAATATCATTGTGAACATGTATGGGCAACCTTGTTAAAACCTGTGCAGGAGCACATCATGTTGGCCTGCTTCCTATTTACATGACACAACAAAAACAGGCACTGAACTTTCCTCTGTTCAGACCTCCTAAAGATAGCGCTCAACAGCTCCGACAATGAGTTTGGCTGCAGGTCAAGGACTGCAAGTAACCCTCACAATCTGGGTTCATCTCCATTTGTACGTCAGTTAACACAACGCAGATGCATTTATTCTTACAAAGTACAAAGCCATAAAGCATAAAGAAGCATAAAGACGGTGATAAACCTGTCACCACTGAGAGCTGCATGAATGTATGGATCAATAGAGCTGTGGCTACATCCACACTACTAATATTTATTTGTAGGCTGACTTTACAGGCTCACCACATCATTTTATTGTGCTCAGCTGTGAAATGAATGTGGTGGACTGAAAAGTGAAATATTTTCTTATGAAACAGAGCAGAAGGATTATAAAGTGGCACCAAAGTACAAATACTTCAAAACTGCTCAACACTCTATGTTAAGTATGTTAATTAACCCCTGTTCGGATCACTCCCTGTCAATAAAGTTCGGGAGGAAAAAAAAAGAGAGAGAGAGAGAGAGAGAGAGAGAGAGAGAGAGAGAGAGGAGGGGAGGGGAGGGGAGGGGAGTGGAGGGGCTCTTCCTAACTGACTTACCAGATCATGTGGCTGCTCATTGCACAGAGAGCGCCGGGTGGGTTGCGTCGCTGCAGGGTCTCATCATGTCTGGAAAGCAGCAGGGTCTCGTGTACTTGCTCACGGGGGGATGTGGGTTCCTCGGCAGACATCTGCTCCGGGTTTTACTGGAGAAGGAGGACAACCTGGAGGAGATCCGGGTGTTTGATAAACACGTAGATCCAGGTCTAAAGGGACTGAGCACAGGTAAGACGTACGTGCAAAGTCGCAGTCGTCGTGACCGTGATGGTTTTTTTTTTTGTTTGTTTGTTTGTTTGTGTTTAAAATACGGAAATGCATTTTGAAATCAGCTGATTTCAAGTTAAGTTTTATCCTTATCGGCAGAGCCACATACTATTTAAAGACACGACCTAACGGTTTAACATTTCATGTGAGTCTTGTTTTTGTCCGCCTCCTTTATGACAGACCATAGAGCTCATGCTTTATTATTGTTTCATCCTTTGCAATTCGCTCTCATAACAGACATCATCTGCTTTTCCATTCCCGGTAATCAAGAGGCCGGATGAATGTTTTCTCGGTGCATTTCTGTGTTGTGATATCAGTGGTTTCTTCAGTGTCCACTTACATGGCCTCTCCCTGCGTTTCTCTCGGAGCTCATACGGAGTATGAGCAGTTCGGTTTGTTTTACAGCCCCATATGACCGTAGACTTTGCTTTACTCTTCTTGATTAACAGCCTTGCTGTGTATTACAGTTTGGATCTAGTACTTGAATTTATCAGTCTTACTTCACTCATCTCTTCACTGAAGATGGTCAAACCGAAGTTCCCTGGCTCTTAGTCAGAGAGCAGCACTGGTCAGATGATAGTCAGATAGTTTGTTAGGTTTTATTTGTTTTTTCGTCAGTGTGAGAGGCAATGATGCTGAGGAACAGCTGAAATATGCACTGGGGAAAAAAATAGCCTGACACTGGTTTCCCTCACATGCTGTATGGTCACAGGGTCAGTCCCCAGTGGTGACAGCTGGGCTGTGAGTCCAGGATAGGCAGATCTCCGACTTTTCCTGTGGCAGGATAACGACGTCGTAACTTGTCTTGTGTTTTTTTGCCAGTGTTGTGACCTGGGGTGGTTCACATGTCATAACTCATTAATTAAATTAATCCAAATCTAAGCAGTGTTTCTTCCTGATGAGAGGGTGTGTGAACAAGTTACACCAGTTCAGTAATAGTAAAGCTTTTCCCTCATCAGTGTGGGGAATACACCCAACCACAAACAACACTTCTGTCCCACTGGGGACAGTACTTTGTTCAGCATTCATGGTTCAGACAGGACTGAGGTAAGCTTTTGATGCAGGAAAATGATATGCCTGAATGTTTGGGTTTTACATGGTTTTATGGTTCCAGTAGTTTATGAATTAGAGGAAGCATCTGTAACGAAACAGTCTTCCATCTGTACTCAGTAAGATTAGAAATGGAAATGCAAACTTCAGAGTATCTCTGACCGCGTTGAAAAGTCCAGTCTCTTCACCTGTCATGCACAGGACTTTTTTTTTTTTCCCGTTATCATCGTTTCAAGAACAGTGCATGAGAGCTGAGATAAACCACAGGTTAATGACCTTCAAATATGATAACGAGACAAATTAGTCTAGTGTGAGCAACAGTTGGGCATGATGATATATACTATGAGATGATTTTGCAATATTGTCTACCAAGGGAGAAATCTCTGTTGCTGCTTTCAGCCATTGAATTGTTGGCTTTTTGCATCAATCTGATTAAGTACCATATTCGGTCCGATTTTTATTTCTCTAGTTTTTGATGAAAACACGTGCTCTTGCCTGTTTTTGAATCTATAATGGTTTCTAATGGAGATTTCCTGACAACGATGATCCACAAATATCACACAAATCATTTCTTCAAACAGCTTAGCTGTTGTTGAAGCAAGGCAGTCGTCTGTCAAGTGAATTTTAAAATCCTTTGTATTTATTTTTCTTTTATCTTCGTGATGCTTGATCACAGACAGTAGCCTGTTTTAACATTGTGTCTTCCTGTTTTTCCCTCAGAGCGGACAAAAGTGTTGGTCCTTCAGGGGGATATCACCGACTACAACAGCGTATTAGAGGCCTCCCGTGGGGCCGACGTGGTCATCCACACTGCCAGCCTGGTGGATGTTTGGCACAAAATCCCAGATGCACTCATCTATTCCGTCAACGTCACAGGTAAGACTCTAAGGAAGTGGGGAATGATATGATGGCAAGGAAAAGGGATGGGGCGGAAACGTCAGTGGGTGGTTCAGTCTTCTGAATGTTTTTCTGCGGGAAACCAATAATACAGAGGAATACAGAGGAAATTCACACGTACTCCTGCTTTCAAAACGGAAACAGTCCATTTTTGGTGTAATAGAAGTTTCATCATGATACTTGAACCAGGGTAAATGGGCGAAACAAATTGGTGGTTCATTTAAAAGGCTAATGTATCAGAGTTTGTGTTTCATTGGAAAAGTGTGTTTACTGTAAACTGTATTAGGAAGGGTTCAGTGGTGAGATCAAGCGTCACATTATTGTATAAATGCTGTTTGAGGGGCTTTATCTTGGGAACCTGGCGTTACAGCACCAGTTCTGCCCGTTTACTCTCAGTGTAGCTGTAACTAAAATAAACTCACCTGAAAACGTGTTGGGGAAATCTTGTTGGAGCTTGTGAGATGGTGTGTCTCATGTTGAATCGTAGAGTGTTCCAGGTAAGTGGTTGAGTCACAGCTGTTGTTAACGGGTGTCAGACAAACCCCCCTTTCTGTTAAATAAGATCACGCAATGAAAATAGAATCATTATCAGAGCCTCAAGCCAAACGACGTGATCAGCTTAGAGCATAATACACTGCTCACAAAAATTAAAGGAGCACTTTAAAGAAACGCATTAGATACATCAGATCTCAATATGAAGTTGGATATCTATACAAATATCGACAGGGCAATGTCTTAGGAACAAAAGGATGCAAAGTCTTTTAATGGAAATAAAAGTTCTCAGCCTACAGAGGGCTCAATTGTGTAGACACCCTAAAATCAGAGTGAAATGAAGATGTGGCAGGCTAGTCCGTTTTTTCAAAAACTTAATTTCTGCAACTCAAAATGCTTTTCAGTATCTTGTGTGGCCCCCACGAGCTTGTATGCATG
>JBBMJY010000010.1:3100345-3125092 GCA_037833715.1 Toxotes lorentzi | reverse complement strand
CCCCCCCCCCCCCCCCCACCCCCCCCCCCCCCCCCCCCCCAGCACCCCGAAAGAGAACATAGCACAGTGCAGGTTCCTCAAAAAGGAAAGCGTTAAGCCTTCACTTGAACGGAGAGGGTGTCCTGGACCCAGACTGGTAGACGATTCCACAGGAGAGGAGCCTGATAGCTGAAGGCCCTGCCTGAGAAGTTTAGAGAAATGTCAGAGGATTTCCTGAACGTAGTCTGAGAATCTAAACCAGCTTCTGTTCTATCTTTAACTCCGAAAGTGAGTAAACCATTCTGTAAAGGAGAACCTGTTAAATGCGTTGGTGTGATCACTTATGTTCAGACCAGAAGCTAAAAGCAGAAGTACAAATGTCATGCAGCCACTTCCTCTGCAGTTTACTGGAGGTCTGAATGTCTTTTACAGTACTTCATTTTAATTTAAAAACCAAAATTGTATTATTGAAAGATGAGCATGTATCAAGTACATGATATTGAAAATATGGACATATGACGTGAACAATACAAATTCATGAAGAATTTGGCACTGCCAGGAAATCATTGTTCAGACTGACAACTTTTTGTCTTACTTATAAGTAGTTGTATTTTAATCATTCTTCAGACTTAATTCTTCCATCAGTAGTCAGACTGACTATGTTTCTGTTGGCACTTAAGTGCCTTTCATGGCTTATTGTATAATATATTATTTCTAAGATAAATATTTACTTCTTCCATCATTCACCGATTAGTTTTTGTTGCTAGGCAATGTGGCCTGGATGCATCTACTTGCAGCCCGAGCCCTGAGGGAGCGCCCGCAGAAAGTCGGGGGTGAGGCTTTCTTCTGCTACGATGACTCACCCTACAAGAGCTACGAGGATTTCAACATGCTGTTCCTCTCCACATTTAACTTCAGAAGAGTCCGCATGCCCTCAGTGGTGATCTGGTTCCTGGCCATGGTTAATGACCTGCTCCGTTGGATACTGAGCCCCATGTATAACTACACTCCGCTTCTGAACCGTTACACCTTGGCAGTGGCTTGTACCTCCTTCACAGTGGACACAGACAAAGCCCTACGTTACTTCCAGTACCACCCCCTGTATGACTGGGATCAGTGTCGAGCCCGCACGCAGAGATGGGTTGACACATTCCCTTTGGATACCCTCAAAGACTCCTGATGTGACCTCATCTACTGCAACACGCAGCAGTTTTAGTGAGATATTTTAGTCAGTGTTGCTGCAGTAACCCAAAAAGTGTGTCTTGTACCTCTAACTGAAGAACCTTGTTGATGAAACTGCTATATTTGTATTGTGGTCATATTTCAAGACTCTACAGTATTCAATTCAGAATTCAATCAATTCAGCATCTAGTAGCAATGAACTTTTCAAAAGAGAAGTTCCAAGGACAACCCAAAATGATCTGTAAGGTGAAATGTAAAAGGGTGTAGTGAGGGGAAACAGCAATACAGCTATGAAAAGGTGCTTTTTTTAAAAAGGCTTTTAAGAAGTTTTAGTTTAAAATACAACACAGATTTTGTCTGTCTAGGTTACATTCCAGAGGCACCGGGTACTGACTGCAAATGTCAGAAACTGATCAAATCTGTGAGTCATGCGTTTATTATGTATGGATAGCATTAATAGCTTAATTATAAAGAAAACATAATATAGGTGCTTTGTCTGTACAAGTAATTTCATTAACAGCCTTGATAAAGATTCTGTTGGATTCAGTTCTTTGTTGTTGATACAACCAACCAAGGGATTGTGCCTTTAGTTAAGACATTAGAGATGGTCCAATATCAGCATTTGTGACTATGTAAATTGTGACCAATGTAAACACAATGTACAAGCATTTAAATGAAAGACATGTAAATGGTCTTTAGACCTGTATTTTGTATCCTTGATATCAGTATTTTATGCTGCATAATTTAAAAAATGTTAAATGTATTTTAATGACATTGTTAGCAATGTATCTTGTTAAATTTTTGTAATTCTAAATAAAGATTATTTATGATATTAAGCATTTTGCTTTGTTTGTTGTGATTTTGCAAAGTACATGGAGATGCTGCATATTCCTATTTTTTCTTTCCATAAGTCATTTCATTTATGTCAGTAGTCATAGTTTCACTATGATGTGCAGCGTATGTCATTACAAGAGGTACAGCCTGGAAACATGACTCATAACCTTAAATCACTGACTTTGTTTCCATGTGCTTGTGTTTTTATTGTTCCCACATGGTGACTGAGCCTCTACCCCTACATTTCAATGGAGATGTTGATCTCTGTTTGCCTACAGCACAAGGGGCCTCATGCCTCTCTACGCACGTGGAAACTTGTCATTAAACTCCATGACAACCAGCTGGATTGTATTTGTTTGCATGAGTAAGACTTAGAATATGGGAGTTCCCTCCAGAATAACTTGTTGTTGTTCCAATATGCCAGGGTGTCCCCACATTTCTGTGGACTATCGAGGAAATGCCCATAACATTTACACGCCTGCTAGTATGGAAAAGAAAGCAAGACCTCACAATACCAAAGAAACCTCTGTTGCTCCCCACAAAACAAAACTGTCTGAAACTGGGACTTTGTTAAGCTGTTATGTATATAAACAGGTGTTATATAACTATGTAATATAAAACCTGTTATACTGTGCATCTAATGAAAGGTGTGTTTGTGCACTTCTATATGACTATCTTTGTAAGGACCAATTTGAGCTTTAGACCTGAGAAGTGAGGACATCTTTGGAAATTAAAAGACGTTTGGTCCATTCCTCACACCAGGACACCCTCAGACACACCCTCACACCTCTGTCTGAGGCTTAAGACATGGGCTTTGGGTTAAGGTCAGAATTAAGTCTAGTTTAGGGTTAGGGCGAGGGTTGTGTCCTCACTAAGGTACAAACGCGCGTGTGTGTGTGTGTGTTTGCATGGCTGTATTTAACGTATCTTTCAGTAGACGTCCCTTATTCAGAAAGGACTGTAAACCCTTGTAATGAAAGGAGATTGCGCCATCTACTGGTTCAACAAAAACACAACATTAAAGTGAAATACTTTTATATTGACTCAGAAGCGTTTTTACCTTTCGATTGTATTGGTTTACCTCCAGTCATTGTATTAACTTTGGAAATATCTTTCATTTTATTTTATTTTTAAAGAAACGTATTTGTAATTCCAACCAACAGTGCTTTACAAGTTAATATTTTGAAACACAGAGTAATTAATGCACGTAATGGTTGTACACAAATTAAATCAGAGAAAAATTCTATTCTAAAAAATCTATTTAACAGTGTACAATACCATGTTTTCCTGCTGTGGAAGGGAGGCTCCTGCACGGATACGTGCGTGTGCCCAAGGACGCTGACGAGAACGCGCACGTAGCTGTCAGTAGGAAATGCAGGCGGCTGGTGTAGGATGTACCGCTGCCGCTATGCTGGGATAAATTAAACAAAGAAAGTCCTCTTTTGTTGCAGAATAAAAACTGTTACTTAGAAAATTGATTGGATTTGGTGGCTGCAGCGAGTCCGCATGTCTAACCGAGGTAACGGAGACGTTCAGCTAGCTGGCTAGGCTAACAGAAACAGAACACTATCAGCGCTAATGCTAATAGTTATATTAGGCTAAAATAAGCTAACTTAGCTAGCTGGTAACGTAGCTAGCTAGCTCGCCGATTGCAGGACTTTTGCTCTTCCAGGTCCTCACCCCGTTCAGCGGTTCCTGTCCCGGTCTCGCTTTTTTGTGTTTTCATTTCACGGGGGAGGTTGCGGAACCGGAGCTGTGGCGGGGGGACGTGTGGACGACAACCCCCTGGCTATCCAGGCGGACGGACCTCAGTGACACGCCGGTCGTCGGTGAGTTGAGAAAGCGGAGTTGAAGTTGTAGTTGACCAGGGCAGCGGCGTGGGCAAGGCCGTGGACGCGGCTCGGCCGGGGCCTGGCTTGCAGGCAGGGAGGGTGTTGACTATTAGCTATTAGTAAACCGTTTCTCCTGTGTGCTGAATAGGGAAGTAGAGTCGCCTCGAATGAGGCCTCTAGAGAGGCTGTGACAGTGGAGTGGCTGGTGTTATTAGCGCTAGCATGTGATAGCTGTCTGAAAGTACCACTACAGACGTTAACGTGCTTCATCAGCAAAATACTGGATCACCATGGTTTTCCGGGGCACTTTGTTGATAATGTTAAGTGCCAGTGGTGTATCTGAAGGAGAAACTGTTAATGCAGCTCTATCAACAGTGTTCCTGTCAGTCTGCCTAGCCCATCGGTAAAGAGTTACTGTGGTGAAGCGGGATATTATGGTTGTTTACTGATTTTTAGTGTGAGCTCTGCTCAGAGTAGAGTGCTTTCACGCTCCTTTCTAATGCTTAATCACACATTTACCGTCGTAAAAACATTTTATGGTTTGGTATTAAACTTCTGTGTGTAGCAAAAATGGACATATGGTTTGACACATTTATTGCGGTCTCTACCTCTTCCACGTTTCCCTTACAAATAAAAACAAATCTAGAAGGGTTTTGGGACTATAAGAATTGCATGTGGGAGTGCATATGCCTGCACACTGTATCTCAGAAATTTCCACAATTTCAAAATGCATTTCACTTCTTTAGCTGCTTCTCTAATCCACTTCTGATGCAGTTTTAGTAAGAGGAACTCTGTGCTTATGTTGAGTAGAAAATGGTGAGAATTCTGTTTTTCATGGACACTTTGCTCAACTGATTTTCAACTGAAGTGTTGAACTTTAAAGGTTCCATCATGACCAGTTGTTGAGCTGTTTTGTATTTCTGTCTGCTCTAAATATTTTGAAGAGATTGTTTATGATTCAGACAGCTGCAGGTGTTATTTATTTCTACAGTTATGACTGAACAGAAAATAGAAAACTCACCTCCATAATTTTTCTCTGTTTGTATAGGATGGATCAGAGTGGAACCATGGCCGAACTCTCCACCTTATCTCCTTCACCACCTGCACTGAGTGATCCTCATGCAGCTCCCTCCATCCCTCCATCCTCAGCAGCCCTCCCTGCTAACAATAGCCCTGTTCCAGAGTCTATACCAAAGTCTGCCCTCTACAGTGACAAAGCTTTGATTGGAAACACTTCTGTGGCTCAGTCAGGGGTTTCACCTGTGACTCCCCACCCACCCTTGAGTCTTCCCAAGATCACTGCTGAGACCCCTCTCCCACCATTGGTACCTGAATCTACTCCGGAGAGAGAGGAATCAACAGGAAAAGATGTAGAAACTGGAGCTCATGTTATTAAGCAGGTGACAACACCCAGTGACCCAAGAGCTGCAGAGCTCCTGAGTATTCAAACAGAGATCCCACTACTAACAAGTGAGGCACCAGCTCAGAGTGAGGTGCAACAGTCATCCCCCTCTCCTGATCTCAATCCTGGTCCTAATCTCTACCCCAATGTACATGTCACACACAACCCAAATCCTGTCTTGGATGGTGGTCAGTTTACAGCAGACCAACCCCAAACCACTGCAGGTTCCAGTCCCACACCTGCTCCCCCAGCATCCACTGAAATGGCAGCATCAGCATCAGCTGAAGAGGAGAAACGTCAGCTACTTCAACAAGCACAAAACCCTCAGAGTCAGCCTCCGCCTCTGTCCCCAAAGCCTGACGCTCCTAACGAAGCAGGGAAAACAGAGCTGCCCAGCACCCCAACGAGAGCTGAACACCCCAGCCCTACTGTCCCACTGATCCATGAGCCAGCCTGTGCCCTCCCGCTGCACAACCCAAACCCCCGTCCGGCCCCTGATACCCTCAGCTACCTGGAGTCAGCTAGCCTTATGTCTGGGACGTTGGAGTCTCTGTCTGGGCTGGGAGAGGACGGGAGCTCTGTGGGCTCAGATTCAGAGATCAATGGCTTGACTGTCAGACGCACTGATAAATATGGCTTCCTAGGCGGGAGTCAGTACAGTGAAAGCAGGTATGTATCAGGACATTAATGAATCACTCCTGGCCAATGTACAGAATATTGGTCATGTCTGCTGTTTGAATTAATGTTTAAAAGCTAGATTTAAGAGATTCTGAAATTAGAGATGCATATTCAGTACAGCAGTATGAAGGAGGGAAAAAAACACATCCCTTTTTTAGCCTTTAGCCTTACGCTAAGGTTCTGTGCAGTTTACTGACCAGAGAACTGGTTTACACAGATGAATGTCAATCCTGTCTGACTATCTTCCTTTTAATCGGCCACTTTGCCTTGCACGAGCATCTTCTTCACTCTGTCATCCATCTGCCCTAAAGATATCTTCATCTCCTCTTGGTCTCACCCTTTCTTTCCTGTCTTCCTCTCCTCCCCTGCTGCTCTAAACATATCTGTCCGCCCTTTATCTCCCCTTGGTCTGACTCAGATAATGCTGAGAGCTTTTTTGTGACTCAATATGTACTGACTGTGTGTCTCTGTGGTATCACCCCTCACACCCATGTGCTCTCTTCCTCTCTTTTTTTTGTCAGATTTGCTTCTACTTTTCTGACAAGCTAAATGCTCTTCCACTGTTGAATAATTAAAATTTCATTGATTTACCAGCAGTAGTGGCAGTGCACTCTGGGCAGTATTAAGGATATTCTGTAACTGAGCAATTCAGTGCATTGTTGTGCAGATGAATGTTGAGTTGATGAAAGAAAGTCTTGTAATCCATTTGTGTCATTAGAATATTAATAGATTCTGTAAGGACATGAGAGGGCAATATTTGTGAATATGGAAAGAAAACGACTACCTCCCTGTTCTGTCAACAGTGGTGTCATTTTATATTACTCACTATTACAGTGAAAAGGACGTTCGAGTTGAAGTTGCCAGACAGAGGGAGATTAAATGGATTGATATGTTCAACAACTGGGATAAGTGGATCAAACATCGCTTCCAGAAGGTATGAATGGCAGCCTTTTCAGATGTTTGTGTTGTAGGATTTATATGTATTTAGAAATTGGAACTGCATGTGAATGGCAGTGTTTCGATGTACTTGGATTGTGCTTATTTACTTTAATTCTTGACAGTATGCCACAGCTAATACCCTGTTTATCTCTGTGTTATAGGTAAAGTTGCGCTGCAGGAAGGGCATTCCATCTTCTCTCAGAGCCAAAGCCTGGCAGCTGCTGTCCAACAGCCAAGAGCTCCTAGAAGCCAACAAAGGGAAATTTGAGGTATCACTGTGACCATATTCTGTCCTCTTTTTTTTTTTAAACTTAAATTTCACTTAAACTTTTTTTTTTTTTTTAAACAATATTTTTTAACTTAAACCAAGAAGCTGAATGGTATAACAAAAAACATAAGACTTAGGATGTGGTCATCAGTTTAAACAGAGAAATACACCGGTACAGTTCATTACACATGGATTCAGTCTTGGTTCCTTGCTGGTTTTTAAGAAGAAAGGAGAAATGAGGAAGAATGTTAAAAGCAAGGAGAGCACTAGTCACTGTCAATTTCCTTAGAGTGACAATCCCATTTCACCCGATATCTTTAACCTGTGTCTTTCTGTAGACGATGGGAGTAAATCACGTTTATATGAAGCGTAAACAGTTGACAGTGTTTGTGAGAAGGGCCATCGTAGGGGGGCGGTCTCTCTTTCAGAAGCCAGCATTTGCTAACATTCTTTTTACTTGCAGGCATAAGGATCATCAGGAGGTAGATATAATTTTACACAAACCTTTAGCCATATCTCCAACTGTTGTGGCTGAGTAGGGCAATATCAACTCCAGGGGTGCTAAAGGGGCGCACGCGCAGACCTAGTGAGCTGTAAGCCTCTTATTAAGACCGGTAATCCTGCCTGCCAGAGCTCTGCCTCGTGTCCAGACTGGAGGGGGGTCTGGCCTCAGCTGAGTCTGGGTCCAAGCAGTCAGCTTAGTATTGTTTATGTTGTCTGTGGCAGAATTTCTGTTCTACCTTTTCATTTGTCATTTATTGTCTAGTCTTTCAAATGTGGTCTCATACAAGACTTTGCAATCTAATCCACTTTAATGGCTAATTTAGAAATTGATTCCAGGAATTACTGAGTATTTATCTGAAACTTGTATCTCTTGTTTTTTCACTGCAGGAGCTGGAGAGAGAGCAGGGAGAGGCTAAATGGTTGGACATTATAGAGAAGGATCTCCACAGACAGTTCCCCTTCCATGAGATGTTTGCAGCTCGTGGTGGCCATGGGTAAACAATACACACCCCCTATTTTACATAAGAGTAACCGCACATAATTCACAGAACACAGGCACACCGAATACAAGCCACAAATAATGTCTAATCACAGCAATCACTTTTTTCTCAAAGAGTCATGTGAGTTTAATTTGCATTGCTCCCTTCATGAGTGGCGCATGAATTAATTGGTTAAGTATTTTAGTGAATTTGGCCGCTGGATAATTGTGGTGTTTGTTCTTGCAGGCAGCAGGATTTGTACCGGATTCTGAAGGCCTACACCATCTACCGGCCCGATGAGGGATACTGCCAGGCTCAGGCTCCCGTGGCCGCTGTGCTGCTCATGCATATGCCTGCTGAGGTGAGGGGCTGAGACGGAAATGAAAAGAGGTTTTTATCAGTATCAAGTATCACAAATGTTGTTATTACTGATTACTTTTCCAAGCCTCAAAATACTTGAGTCGTGCAGAAAATCACCAGTCACCAGTGGACAAGAATAAAGAGAGAAGTATTAAATACTTTACAGTTCACTTGTTACTTGACCCCTAAAGGTCTTCACACCTGAGCACACATCACACAAGACAATAAAAAAGGTGACTCATTCTGTATGATTTCAAACGAGACAGGAAGATGTTAATGCTCAGAAATCATGCATGTTTTGTGTTTATCCTTCCTCACCCGGCACATTAATCAAGACGTAGTTAACAAGAAAAAAAAAAAGAGAGTGTGACCCAAAACCAAAACCAAAACCGACTTTATTCGGTTCTTATTTCAGAGAGGTTACTTGCTAAATTAAAAATAGTAGCAGGTAGCAAACAGGTCTGGTGGCACTTCGGAAACGTCACTAACCAGACGATTGAAGTTATCTCTGAGTTCTTTCACTCCCTTATATAAATGGGTCTATGCCATTATGTGTGAATGTGAGCGTTGTGATGTAGTGATACTCAAGTTGCTTTAATGTTTGTGGTGTAGTGTATGTAGGTAATCGTATTTTTATCTACTGACATTTTTTAACAGAAGGACAAAGAAGGTGTGTATATATGATTATTTTTCATATATGACTTGACTAACTGTTTCCCTGTGTAGTTTGAAGACGGTAAAATGAAATAATTGGGGCATCACATCCTTCTACGCGATTCAGTCTAGTTCCTTTCTTACACCGGATTGTTTGTTTTAATGTTTAGTGCTTCAGCTTCAAATAGACCTGGTGGCAAAGCTGAAAGATGTTTACATCACAACATGGCCTTGTCATCAGTTGCTCACAACAAACACAGGAAAAAGGAAGAGTGAGAACATGTAGTTAATGACTAATGTGCATATTGTTCTATTTTTTAAAAGAGCCCCAAAAAGAAGCAGGAAGCAAAGCTGGGAATTGATCATGCAGCTTCAACCCAAGACTTTTGCGTTAGCATTCAAATCTAAACCTAAACTGTTTGTTTTGCTTCTGTTTCACAGCAAGCTTTTTGGTGCCTCGTCCAGATTTGTGAGAAGTACCTTCCTGGCTACTACAGCGCTGGGCTGGTGAGTGAATGCACAAACTCCTGCCTGTCTTTATCAGGCCTTCATGTCCGTTTTCTCACCTTTATTGACTTCTTATTTCTGTCTTTTAGGAAGCGATCCAGCTGGATGGCGAGATCTTCTTCTCCCTGTTACGGCGCACATGTCCAATGGCGTACCGTCACCTTAAGAAGTTCAAGATTGACCCCATTCTCTACATGACTGAGTGGTTTATGTGCATCTTTTCACGCACCTTACCATGGGCCTGTGTACTGCGTGTATGGGACATGTTCTTTTGTGAAGGTATCATTCATACCCACACAGTTCAAAGCCATCTCTCAATCTCTATTTTCTATCTCTTTTCTATCTGGTGTTGACTATAAAATGTTGAGTATTTCTTTTTGCTCTGTAGTTGGGCTGAAGCTTAACTTAAGTCTGGTTGTAGGAGTGAAGATAGTTTTTCGCGTGGGCCTGGTGCTACTGAAACAAATGCTTGGCTCTGTGGATAAACTTCGAGAACTACAGGGCATGTATGAAACCATGGAGCGTCTGAGAAACATTTCACCCGACACGATCAGAGAGGACGTAATGGTACAAGAGGTGGGTCTTTCTTTCTCAGACATGTATACAAGTAAAATCTGCTTCTGTTTTTACTCAGAGACACGAGCTATGAGTCATTTGTCCTGTAGTGCCCGGTCTGGTAATCTTCACTTCCTCTGTCTGTCTCATCCTTGTCTGATGTGTTGTCGTCCAGATTATTATGCTTCCAGTGACAGAGGCGCTGATAGAGAGGGAGTGCAGCATCCAGGTGAGGAAGTGGCGGGAGTCCAGAGGGGAGCTGACACACCAGCCGGGCCGACGGCTCCACGGTACGAGAGCCATCTATGAGCACAAACGACGCGCTGCCTCCATCAGCTCCGGTGGCAGCTTCTCTTTCTTGGGAAGCCCGGTCCCTCCGCCAGGACCACTCAGGGCCTCTTCCAGCCTCCTTTCACTCCCTGGCTTCCGCAAGTCTAAGGTTCCTTTCCACTCCCAAACCAAGAAGGGCTCCTTCTCAGGGCCGTCAGGAATGGAGGGCCTGCTGCCGCAGTTGCCATCTGCGGTAACATCAAGCCCGGGCCGAGGCCTCAGCCATAAACCTCCCATTCCCCCAGGGGCAGGTCAGAAAGCATCAGCACCTCATGTTCAGAGCCCCTTAGTCGGGGGTGCGGCTGGCTCTTCACGTGGGCCCTCAGAAGGCACCTCAGCACAGGGCCAGCCTGAAGCTTCAGTCCCAGCACAAAGTGCTCCACCACCCAGCACTCTGTCCCCCTCCCCTAAGATCGTCTCTGAGCAAATCACTCCTACTATCCCTTCTCCTACCGCGAACAACTCCCCTCTACCGCCATGTCCAGATTCAAAAAAAGAAGCGGTGTCAGCAGCTGGTGCCACAACTGGAGAAGAAGGAGGAAAGAAGAAGAAGAAAAGCAAAGAAGACAAGAAGAAGGAAAAGGAAGATGAGAAGAAAAAGCTGAAGGAAAAGAAGGAAAAGGAAAAGGCTGAAAAGGAGAGGCTGAGGAAGGAGAAAGATAGGCTAGAAAAAGAAAGGAAGAAAGGGGGGAAGAAAAAGGACAAAGGAGGAGGAGAGGCTGAGGACAAAAATGGAGCTGCAGCAGCGACAGATTCGGCCTAGTTTTCCACCCCATCATTCCAGGATAATGAAAAGGGACGCTGAACAAAAAAAAAAAGAGGTCAGGGGAACAAAAGACCCCCAGAAACAGAAAGACTGATTAATATAAGAAATGGGATGGCTTCCTGTGTAATGCATCATTTCGAAGACTTAATGTCGTCCCGGGACTGTGATGGAGAAAACTGGATCATGGTTTTAATAGCACCTCGGGGAGCTTTTTGCCCCTCGCTCAGTGCTTTCTTTTTCACCGTGTTTTATTAAGATGGGACATATTTCCTTTTTCAACTGGAGCACAGGCTGTGAAACTGAAAAGTCTTCAGAACATCACAGTCATTTATCTCTTTTAGTTTTTAAAAATTTTTTTTTTTTTTTGTTTTTTCATTTTCATTATTTTAATCAGATTGATGGCAGTGGTAAGAGAAACATCGACTCAAGGGATTGTTGAACTGAACGTTTGCAGAAATAGTTATGGTGCCATAGAGGATGTAAATTAAAAAAAAATCTACCTACAGTACATAGGATGTTCTTAGCACTCCATATGCCCGTCAGCTCTTATCTGTTGATGAATCTGGGGTAAAAAAAAACAAACAAACAAAAAAAAAAAAACAAACGTCATCTCAAATGCAGGCACTGAAGACAGAAATGCTAGTTATGTTGTTGAGGATGTATTTATTGTCACGTTAAATGTTGTGAGTGAGTGTGTGCCTTAGTAGTTTAGTGAAGTGTGTTACTGTTCTCTGTGTGGCCTCCCTAATTTTGGGCACCCTCTGCCTGCTTTTTTCTCTCAAGTCAAACCATCACTGAATCCCGTCTGTGGTTCTTCCCAAACCTTCATTTGCTCCTGTCATTGGAATAAATCTGACTGCTGACACAGACGAAAAAAAGGGAGAGAAATAAGAGAACACCCAGACACCATGTAGTGGTAGCTATTTTTATTTATGTGTTTGTTTGTTTTTCATCGTCTGAGAAAACACACAGGGAGATTTATTATTTTTTATTTCAAGCCCCGATTTAAATTTCTTGTGTCTGAGGTTTTTTTTAAAAGCAGGTGCAACATTATTAATAAGGTGGTCATGTGAAAACATGCATTACCCATCAGTGACCATACACAAGTCCTGTAGACCAAATGTCCATCTGTAAAATTAGTATTATTTCTACTTTCAATGAACAAAACCGTATATGCATTTATTTAGCCAAATTTCAGAGTGGGTAAGAACTTAGGTTCATTGACCCATTAGAACGTGATTTAGTATGAAGGATGATTTTTGCACTTGTGATTTTGTCACAAAGCACCACTGAAATCGCCCACTCCGTTAGTGCAGTGACAGCACGAGAGTCTCAACAGGCCGGTTTCACCGTTTGAAATCTGGGCCAATAGGAAGCCACTTGACTGAAGGTGCCAGGTGTGCCAATGTAGCATTAACCTCTGATCTTTGACCTTTGGGCTCTGATGTATTTATGTATAAAGTGGTTAATTTAATCAGATATAGTATATTATGAATTATTATTATTTTGGATCTGAGTATTTTTCTATGTGAGTAAGAGACACCTGGCTGACTGGAACGATGGCTACACAGTGTAGTTGCAGGGGGATCATTTAAAGTGTTTTTATTTTTAATTTCTTTTTTTTTTTTTGCACGTTAAGTCCTCTGCTTTTACACAACAAACTCGATGCATGTCTTTCGCTAGTGATTGAGTTTACTGTCGTCGGTTCGGTCGACTTAACGTTCGCGAGTCTCCACTTTACTGAAGTGCAGTGTTATAGAGAATTGAGTGGAAAATGGGCCTCCAGCAGAACAAACAGTGAGACGAGTGATACACAGAACATTTGGGAGCTGAAGGTCTTAATCATACTGTGTAATATACTAAGAGGTGATTTTTGAGCTTTGAATAGTTCTGTAAATCTTAAGTACGTCTGTCTCACTAAGTTGTGTTGTAACATTCATTATGACTTATGGACTAACTCCCTAACCTATTTACACTCAATGTCCTGTACTGTAACATATTTATGCATACATTGAACGGCACTGAACCCCATCAGTATATGATGCATAGTGCCAGGTAGTTAGTGTAAAACCATTTGATGGCAAAAAAAAACATTGATGCTCTTTAACTGTACTGTTTTCGTAGTTAAGGATTAGAGGGACTTTCGTGTAAGTGTAGCCAACATGTCCTCCATATTCACTGTTTTATTTCAGGTCTTTACATGGCTGTCATTTGAATATATGAAGATCACACACTCACTCCCTTCTCCGTTTTGACGGCAGTGCATTTACAGGCACAGAATATTGTAGTGTTAGTGAGGATAACCTGAACGCATCTATGCAAACCTTCCTCCGTCATGACTGTTGAAAGTGTGTGGTGACAGCAGCACTGATAACACCGCTGATTGCGATGATCAGATGGGTGCCATGGAAAAAATGAATTTTGTGCTTCAGTAGGTGTTTTTTGTTTTTCTTCTTTTTTTCTCAGCACACCTTCAGGCCTGTGGGCTAATGTATTTTATGAGCAATACGTCCTCGCAGCTCACATCTTGATAATAACATCGTCTGACTTTGTTCAGAGGGCTCGAGATGTCGTGGTGATCAAATTAATCTTGTGATTTCCTTCCTGTGGAATCAACCCTTAACTCTGCAATATTGAGGACGAATCAAGGAATCCGTTTAAATCAGGTCCTTTGTGCATTTCTGCAGTGATCCTGAAATCGTCATTCTTGATTACATGTGATTGGGAATGACCCTCGTGATGCAAACATTGACAGAAGCATTTCAGCTGTTTTTCTCCCCATGCCGCTACGTCTGTTGTGTTTTTAAGTTTACATGTCACTCTCTCTGGCGAAAGTGAAATAAAATCCTAGCTAATTGAATTCATTCCTTCAGATATACGACTGATATATACTGTATTTAATTGATGAGGATAATGACATTTGTGACGAGTAATAAACCATAATATATTAAATCATCATGGTGTTTGGTTTTTTTTTCGTCTTTCTTGGTGTGGAGGATGTTCTGTTTGCACGTGACTGTCCTGATAAATTAATAACATGTTATGTGACTGTTGATCCTAAGACCGCTGAGAGTCAGCTGGCACTGCTTATAGAGGTGGTTTGGTTATTTATCTACTATTAATTCAGCAACATACTGTCAGTGCTGATCTGTATGGATCAGATGTACCCATAAGGCTCCTGTCAGTACATGCAGATATATAAAAGCTCCACTAGATGTCACTACATGTGTGTGTTCATGAGGGACTTTGCTGTTCGCTTGACTTGTTTGCTCCCTCGGTCCCTGTCCCCACAGAGCCACTGAACAGAGACACTATTGTACAAAAGGAAAGCGATTTTATTCACAGTTTGTCCCTTTTTTATTCATTACAGAGGAAGGGTGAGGAAGAGTCCCGGTCACTGGAGTCGAGACAGCTTATAGGAAAAAAAAGGTGATTCAATGGTTGCAGGAAGGAGCGGAGAGAAAGAAATCGAAGATTTGAATGTTGTCTTTCGGTCCTTTCTCTCCTCTCCTTCAGTCATTTTAAAAAAACCTCTCAAGGAAAAAAAAGTTGTCACTTTAAGGAAGCAACTTTTCCCTCTCTAACCTGCCAGCGCTCTCCCTCCTCTCACCTCATCTACACGAGAGGACATCTTCAAAATATGGAATGAAGTCCTTGTGCTTTGTGTAGCCCTGCAGTAGTAAACCTGTCTTCCTCTCGGATACGGAGGGAAGCAGAGGGACATGTTTCATTCACACAAACACCTCAGAGGCTGAAGTGACAGGGCAGACAGAGATGTAGAGGTGAGAAGACAGAAAAATTCTCGCAAGGAAAGAGAAGGTGTTTGAGAAAAGCTTGTGGATGGAAATGATGTTACAGGACAATTTTATTGAAAACCATCCCTATTCCCCATAAGCAAACATAGACACCCCATGGGCATCAGCCTGTTCCTGTGCCATTGTGGCAAGTCTCTGGTTTGATCGTGAGCGGCCGAGCACATGGGTGAACACAGAAGGTGAGCAGGGGAGAGGAGGAGGAAAGAAAAGGGCAGGGAAGGCAGAATAGCAAAGGGATTGATGTCTTTCTTGTCTTCTAGCTTTCTCTTTACTCCTCCTTCTCCTCTCCGTGTGTGATGACATAGCAGATGTTCTTGTAGTCTACGTTGCCGGCGACATCTGGGGGGAAGGCGGCCCACATGTTCTTAATCTGGGAGGAGAAAACGAGGATTGGAAATTCAGCAAGGCAAAGGGCAAAATAATGCACAAGCTTTCTACGACTCTTTAAAGGACTACATCATGTTTTTAAGATATTGCTCCATTGTTCAAATTATCGCATCACTGAAAATGAAAGTTAATAAAGTTCTCAAATTAATGTCAACTGACTTAACAAAGGTCCTCATTTTAAGCCAGTTTTAAGCCCATTATTGTGGCGTGTGTTGAGGAGTAGTAGGTGAAAACAAGAGTGATGGACCATAAAATATTCCTCAGGTTGGTGATCTTACCTCATCCTTGGAGAACCTGTCGCACTGAGTGGTCAGGAGCTCCTCAAGGCTGGAATAAATCAAACAGGCAGAGTTTAGCGGTCAAAATCAAATTTTTCCTATTTGAACATGTGCTGTAAAGAAGAGTGAAATGTTTTAAAAAACAAATAAGTGCTCACAATTCCTTCTTGATGGTTCCAGTACCCTCAGGGTCCAGGACCTTGAAAGAGCTGAGAATAACGTCCTCAGGGTCAGCACCTGATGAGGACAGGAGGAAGAGGTCAGTTAAGTGCTGAACTAACTCATCTAATGCATCATACAGTATGTAAAAAAAAATGCGATGCCCACCCTTCAGCTTCTCTCCGAACATGGTGAGGAAGACGGTGAAGTTGATGGGGCCGCTGGCCTCCTTGATCATGGCCTCCAGCTCCTCATTCTTCACGTTCAGCTGGCCTGAACAGCACAGACACTCAGATTAGGAGGGGACACCATGAAACGCACACTCATGTGGGATTTCACGGCGCTGGATTTGCTCCATCAGGACTCACCCATTGAGGCCAGCACGTCCCTCAGGTCATCTTTGCTGATGATACCATCTCTGTTCTGGTCAATGATTGTGAAAGCCTAAACAAAAAAAAAGACAGAGAGAGAAGTGGGTGGGTGTACTACATGGTGGAGGCACTTAAGACAGATGGGGGAGGGGGTGGCATCTGAGACCTCTCCACACTTTTAGGGAGTCCTCCGTCAACAGTTTGTGCATTACAGTGGCAGCTGGCGAGTATCCTTGACAAAGGGCTGTACAAATGTTGTTGGAGGACGTTGTGCAAGAAAAAAGCTGCGCCCCAAAAAGTCACACCTGACTGTAGTGGCCTTGAGGGGGAGGAGGGGGCTGTTTGAGGGTGCCCCCCCTTCCTCCCCCCAAAAGGCTTTTCTTACATGTTAATTTGGGAAAGTATCATTAGGGAACAGCTGTCTGATCCGCGTCTATGAAACTTAAGATAACCTCTTGGACTTGAACTTGAACTCCGTCACTGACCTTTCTCGCCACCCTCTCACTCCGCCTCGTTTCTCTCTCCCTCACACACACTCACTCACTCACTCACAAGCTTCCTCTGCTTTCATGGATACAAACACATCCCCACGGCTGCTATTTTTCCATCTGTGCAACGTGCTAAGATCGCCCTAATCATCATGTCATACATTCCCTAAGTGGCACTCAGGAAGCCTGTATCACTTATCACAGCAGGAATGTTTCCTCTATTCGGAGCACATATCCCTTGACAACGCACTGAAAACACAGACACCATCATTATCCAATCTCTTGACAGCACATCCTTATAAATTCCATCTTCCTGACCCCACTGAACTCCAACACACACCCCTCACACCTCACTTTCACACGTACTCTTTTAGCCTTTTGCCCTTGGTTTCGGTGTTAAACAGTAATTTTGAAATGGACAACACTCAGTGGTGTCGGAAAAAAACAAATCTTTAACAACATCAAATGTGCAAAAAGCATTTTGACCCTTTTCTCTGTCTTTTCTGCATCATAATGTTCCTGTGGTCTGGTTGCTCTGCCTGGCCTCCCTGCCCTTAGCAAGACACTTAAGGAGCTGTCTGAGTGACAGCTGGGAGGAGTGGGAGGGCCAAAGGTGACCAAAATGTAAAGAGCTTCAGATGGTGTCAGAAATTTCAGAGCTCCTCCTAATGAAATTCTTGTGCTTATTAAATTGTCGGGGGAGAGGAGGGGCGCAGGCACAAAATAGCAACTGCAGTGAAAATGGATCCGGGAGCTGCTTCACCAAACTCTAATTTTGGTCACAGAAATTAAACCGAAATCACAGCAGCTTTAACAAGAGATAACAGAGATGTCTAATTCCTCTGGAGGCTGCTGTGAACGATGCTCATACGGTAGAAGAAGGAGCTTCCTTTAGGGATGGAGAAACAACCCTCACCTCCTTGTACTCCTGAATCTGGCTCTGCTCAAACATGGAGAACACGTTGGAGGAGCCGCTGTCTCCTGCTGCCTGCCTCCTCTTGGCCTTCTTTGGTGCCTGGAGGACAAACACACGGGTGAAATCTTCGACAGCTTTGGCTGAAACCCTCTGTGATGCATGCGAGTTACGAATGGGCAGCAGTTCTCAACCTTTTTGGCTCCTGAGCACTTAAAATGGAGCCGTGTCTACTTGCAGAAAGAGTTATTTTCTTTGATTTTCATTGTTTCATTGGAATAATTGTTAAAAGTGTGAAAGGATAAAACTAAAAACAAAGATTAGAGAAAAGTTTGTGGAACAATATTTTTCTTATCATCCCATCAGCCATATCAAGACCCCTTAGATTTATCTTGTGACCCCTTGGAAAGGTGCTGACCCACAGGTTGAGAACTGTTAGTCCAAAAGACCTCACAAGTTCAGGTGCAATCCCCAGGTTAGTAAAGATGTTTCTGATCTGACCCAAAATATGACATGCGTTTTGTTTATGAGTGTAAATGAGGTTTTTGCATCCTTTCCTTAATTTGACCCTGCACATGTTTGAGTTTGACATGCAATATGAAGTGCATCATGTAAAACTAGAATTTAACAGCACATTAGCACCCAAGCATCCTTATAATTGCATCACCGAGATGTCCACAAAAAATGTCCAAAAAAAAAAACCAAAAGTAGTAGAAGTGATGGCAAATGCTCACATCTTTTTGTTACAGTAATTTCAAGCATAGACAAAAAAAAAAAAGAAAAAGCAGAGTTAATCCACAGGCTTGGTTTGATTCCGCTGTAGATGTTTCCAACAGCAGCGTACAGAGATGTGGGAACCCTGGTACTCACCATCTTGAGACGGTATGAGTGGAGGTTTGGATGATCAAGAAAGAGAAGACAGTGTGAAGCCGCGTTATACGTATATTCCCGGGGGCTTATATACTCCACCGCAGGCCAATCTAACTTTAGCCACAGACTCAAGTTTGGATCGGATAAAAAAGAGAGAGGGGGAGAGAGAGAGAGAGAGAGAGAGAGAGAGAGGATGGTCAAGGATGAACTGATGGCAAAAGTGAAGGAGACAGAATGGGGGGACAGTGTATCACCTTACAGGAGATCAGAAATAGACCCAGGAGTCTTGGAATTAAGTAAACCTGATAGCTGAGGGACCATGCCGCAGGTTTGCAGTCCCACGTGGACTAATAAGGACATTCGGGACATAGATGCTCGTTGGACCGCTGGACACTGTCTCTCCACCCTCCTTCTGTCCACCTCCATCTGCCTGCAGAGGGGCACAGTGGCCACTCGCTGACTTTATTTTTGGTTTGTGATGTCCATTGCGATATCACAGACTGGGATACAAGCATTCTATACCCTCAGCAACTGATGCAGCTTTTACCCTGTATGTGCACAGCTCGACTTTCTTATTTTAAGTTGTGACAAAGTCGCGATGCTGATGTCAAACCTAGGATTTTGTTGTAATGACGAGGGGCTCATTCCTTAAATCAATTAAAATATCTCTTCACACAACAAACAACATGGTAGAAGAAATGTTTTGTCTTTGAAAACAGAAATAGAGTAAAACTGAAAATAACTTCATATCTTTGGATTGCACAGATTTGTATATGAGCATAAGTATGTGTGTATAAATACACACTTCTCTCTCCTGTCTTTCCTTATGTATTAATGTGCACTGAATATTTACTAGGCTTTGCCGTGTTAAGGACACATCTTTATTTATTTCTTCATGTCTCCCCTTTTTGTTTCTTAAAAAAAAAAAAAAAAACAGAACTCTTGTTCTGTTCTCTCATGGTGAATTGGAGGTTGCAAACAAATTAGAGGTTATGGACATATTCATGAATTCAATTAATGACAACAAAGTGTAAAAAAAAAAATAAAATTTTGGCTGTGACTGCTTGAAGTTGTAAAACATACATACATACATATAAATACATGTATTTCCAACAATATTAGGTTTCAAGAAACTGTTACTACTACTACTACTGCACATTTTGCATCAGGGTTAAAATAAGGGTCAGTCTCTGTGGCATCGGTGTCATTATCATCATCATTTTACACTGTGAAGCAAAAATAAATAGAGGGAATTATAAATAAAACAAAGTAGGAGGAAGCAATGAAAACAAAAGAGCTAGTGATATAAATAAGAATTAATACTTAGATCTTTATTAAAAGTACTAACACAAGAATGTCAAAATAAACCATCACAAGTAAAAGTCCTGCATTTAAAAAGTAAAAGTACAAATGTGTTGTCTGCTAAATGTATATGAAGTATATGAAGAAATAATACTTGTTCTGCAGTAAAATGCCCTTTATGACTGATACACATCATTATTGGATTGTTATGCATCAGTGTGTAGGCAGCATTTTGCATTTTGGTGAAACTGCTCAGTAGGTCAGTCTAGTGGTTCCCAACCAAGGGTCGGGCCCCCTCTAAAAGGTCACATGGTAAATCTAAAGGGTCCTGAGATGATCGATGTTACTTCTCAGGCAGCTGACAAGTTAGAGACTATGAAGTGCGGTAGTGGTTCATGGAAATGTGACAATGACTTGTTGTTTCAGTTTTTTCGGGAAGAGTCGTGTTGTCAGCGTTAAATGAACGACCACATGCCAGACAAGTGAAAGCACCGTTAACCTCTGGCTTCAGTCCTGTTTTCTCATCACTACAAAGGTGTGTGTCTGGTGATTGGCCTCACTCATGAGCAGTTTCTCACCTGTTTTCCCTGGGCCCCCCTCTCGCACCGTCTACCCGGCATGCCCCCCCTAAATATACAGGGATTACTTGACAGGGTGATGGCAGCAGACATTCCCAGGAGAACATAAAAGGGACAGCTGAGGGCGACGAAAATAGCTAAATAAACTTGACAGTCTGCCAACGCACCGGGCCCACCGGGTCCTTCATTAGTTTTGTCAGGTTTTATATCCAGATTTACCTCAGAGATAATCTGTTTTCATTTCAGCAACAACTTTGTTAATCTTATCTATTGGATGAATTTATTTTTGCTCTCTGGTTCGTGACTGTTTGTGTTTCCATTGATCTCCTCACCCTGACAGTCTGACGGTCAGTGATGAGTCACGGCTCTGCTCTTTACTGGTTTCCAGTAATTTGGATTAGACAGATATTTATTTATCTTGGGCGATCAGGACACGGAGTGCCTGGCGCTATAGCTGTCAGTCCTACCCTTGTGTTCCCGTTGACCTTTAACCTTTGGTTTACTTGATCATCACCACCTTGTTGTAGGAATGAAATGTGTCACACCACATGTTGTGACTGTCATATTTTACTTTTAAGGAGGATATGTAGAGATGAGCTGGATGTGAAGTTCAGAGTGTAATTTTGCACATTGGCTTTACATGAATTTTAACAAAACCTTAATTTTAGACTCTAAAAAATTCCATACGACAACTGAACGTGACCTTTGACAGACAATAACAGACAGTCTCCTAATACTGCAAATTAAGTTTGTCGATTTAAGAGACCCAGCGTTTATTTTAAGGCATGAATACATTTGACTAATTGTTAGTTGAAGGTTAGAAGCCATTTTTTGAAAAAATAGTTTTGCCATTTTCCACTAATTTCTGCGCGAGTCTTTATAGGTTCCTAATAAGCGGAGGAATTAAGTGAGTATAAGCTGTGACATCTCAAACTCTTCACAGATGTATCAGCTGCTGCAGCTTGCAGCTTTTACCGCACAGTAAAAAAAAAATAAAAGGGTCTCTCTTTACAGTGTCTTTACATGCTGCTGAACAGAGGAAGTGTTTCCATACAGATGTGTGTACGTTGCAGGGGCTTTAGCTGTTACGTGAAACCTCTTGCCACGCTCCTCTGAAGCCATCTATCACTTTTTAGATGATTGGTATGTCTGTCCGTAGGGTCTGGAATGTGGAGAAGCTACAGGCTTGACCTGTGCAGGAGGAAGTTGGAGTTATGCAACGTTACACTCTGGTGTCTTTGATCACCTACCAGCCTCAGGTTCAGCTTCAGCCCCTGTTTAGTTATTTGATTCCATTTTAAAAGCAGGTCGGGTGTCAGCTTTTACTTTTTTCTCAGTCCAGTGCGATTGAACTTGAAAGAGCAATGACAGCATGTTTACAGCCTTTTCTATCTCTTGTATATTTTTATGCATCTCTATAAAACTCTGTACTTTGTCTAAGTTAATCACAATGCTCAGATTAAGTGTCACACTGTGCCTGCAGCACCCTCTGCTGTTCACTTCCTCTACTGACTGTATTGAGTTACAAATTTACTGATCATTCTGATCTGTTCTGTCCATTTGCTTCTTTGTACTTCCAGTAGAATTGTCTGCTGTGAAAAAGGCCTCATGTCTCTTTAGTGTAACTGTTTTAAAACCTGATCTGAAACACAATTTGAAATAAAGTTATGTTTGTATTTTGAGTATCAACATCTTACATCATATTATGGAGCTATAAGGTTGTGTGTTAATATGCCAACTAACTGATTATGAGACACTTCCGTCAACAGACCAATTTTATTTTTTCATGCAATGAAAATATATAATACTTTTTGCTCAATATATACCATGAATGAAATTAACTGTACAACATGTGACTATTTAATTGCTCCAATAACTGTTGTGCATTTGTGTAAATGCTAATATTGATCGTGATTGAATTTCATTTAACTGTTTGAGTTTCAGGATCCTGGTCCTGGTGCATGCTGTCACTCCAGGGTCACATGTAAATAGTCATTTTTAATGTTCTCATTCAAACTTGTGTTTTTCCAACTGTGAAAAGTCAAACTGGGTGTAGAAGGGTCACTCTGCACCCAGTTTAATGTCCAGCAGGTTCTGTTTGTGTCGTATCCTGTGGACACTGTGAGGCTGTGGTGACTCAGGTAAACCAGGAAAAGTACAGATTTCTGTCACAAGTAGAAATGATCAAAGCTGATCATGCAAAATAGGAACATTTAGCACATTTACAGGTGTCTGGGCTTCAAGCGCTACGTTCTTAAATACAGGATAACACTTCAGGTTCAGTTCCTCTTTGACACACATGAATCACTCCATCTCAGTTCCTCTTTCAGAGTTTCTTTACGGTCAGTTTTCTTTTTTCAGCCCAGGTTGATGAGATCTCCGTCACTGTGCGTCTCCGCTTCAACTTGTCGACTCCTCAGCCATTCCTCTCTCGCTTTCTTCACTTCCTGGCCGTAGTAATCGTGAAGTTTGCTGAAGTCCTCAAGTGGATCAAAACCCACCAGAGGCCATTCACCGTACAAAGGTGCCGGTCCATTGAGAGGTGTGACGAGAGCGTTTCTCCTGGGCCACAGTTTAGGGGATTTTTTAGCGACCACTTTGGTGGGTACTGAAGGTGCTTGTAAAACAGTGCTGGCACTGAAGCTTCTGCCCTCCCTGACCACTGCTCTTGGCCCCTGCACAGGGATTAAGAAGCTGCTCGTGGACAGTTTGAGGGCGCTGACTGAGGAGTTGTGATGGGATTCACCAGAGCCTTGTTGCTGTTTAGCCTCTGCATATACACAAACAATATAATATAAACTGTTTTTAAACATTGTTTATAAAGCAGTAAAAGACAGAATGAACAAATACAAGCACCTGAGATAAAATTAAAATGAATAGGTCCTAGGAACAGTAAACAGGACAAGGCCACAACAAGCCTACCTTCATACTGCCGCCCCAAGTCTCTCACCAGCAGGGAGAGGTAACAGTGACTGGCTGACAGCAAAGCTTTCACCCAGCTCTCCTGACTCTGACGATCCACGGCTGCAAATCTGTAGGTTTTGAGTCCGGGCCCTTCAAACACCAGGGAAAAGGCGAACTGTCCATCAGACTCCGAGCGTCTCACCGCACACCCCTCCAGTATGATGACACCCAGCAGGTGCCGGTCAGCTGGGCGCTCCTGGTAGAAAAGCAGGTTTGCTTTCAGGACGAACCACCGTCGCTGGTAGGTGGCATTTCGCTCTTTCTAAAAACACATGTACCAAAGTAAACTAGGGTTATTGCATTTGCTCTCACTTTGGAAATATTCATTAATTTCATATTGTCCGTGTTCCTTGTTTTCCCACACCTTTTTGTACAGATATCCCTCTTTATCTACTGGAGACGTGCATGAGAGGTAATGGGTCAAAATCTTCTCATGGATCTTCATCACAACACCTGAAGAGGAGAAACTGCTGTCAGATTTGAGGTACCTGAGTATTTCAGTTTTATAGTACTTTTTATGATTCTACTTCACTACATTCACTACATTTATCTGATGAGTGTAAAAAGTTACTTTTCACATGAAGATTTTAAATAAAAAACACAACAAGCTCATGAAATATGAAAGATTGAACCAGTGGTTTCCAACCATTCTAGCTTCACTTCACAAATTCTAACCGACACTTCACAAATTATGTAGTTTCTATTTGGGGTTGTCAAGTTTCAGATGTCTAAGATTTGTTAGCAGATCCACCAAAGAGACATTTCTCCTCTAAACGTCTCACATAGTTTCAGTGATTGTTTGAGATTCCAAGAACAGCAAAGTTTAGACAAAGTTCTGGATTTAAACCTAAAAACCTCTCCCATTATCATCTCATGACCCTTCAGACTCATCTTGTGACCCTTTGGAGAAGCCCAATCCCTCGGCTGGGAACCACTGGACCAAAGTAGTTCATAAAGTATTTAAAACAAGTATGTCTGTCTGTCTGTCTGTCTGTCTGTCTGTCTGTCTGTCTGTCTGTACTTCTACTCAAGTAAATGTACTGAATGCTTCTTTTGCCACTGGGTGATCGTGATGAAAATGGTTTGAGATTTAACCTAAAACATTTTCTAAACTGAAACTAACTGAAATCATCAAACAGCCTGATTCTAAATAGGAAGAACAGAAAGTTTTCACTTTTCATGTTAAATTCAGCAAAGTAGAGCTTTAATATCATTATTATTATTATTATTATTATTATTATTATTAAGAATAGAACAAAAACAGCTCGCAGTATCACCAGATAGATAGATAGATAGATAGATAGATAGATAGATAGATAGATAGATAGATAGATAGATAGATAGATAGATAGA
>JBBMJY010000010.1:3032888-3100245 GCA_037833715.1 Toxotes lorentzi | reverse complement strand
TAGATAGATAGATAGATAGATAGATAGATAGATAGATAGATAGATAGATAGATAGATAGATAGATAGATAGATATGAAATAAAGTACAATAAAAAGCCATAACTACCTCTGTTATATGTTGAGTCCTTCACAGGGTCACTTTGCCCTTCTTCACAGCCTTTACATCATGTACCTTTACAGATATTTTGCTCTGGTGCTCGTCGTTCCTAAACACGGAGTCAATTGTTTTCTCTCAGCTCGATGCATCCAGATCCAGACAATGCTTGAATATATAGTTTCAGGTTACTACCACTGGTTCTCCCTCGGGTCCGGGAGGACGAGTGTTGAAATATAAATAACTCGACCCACTTCCTGGTAACAAAATCCTGACACATTATATTCTCTCTCCTCTACGGTTGAGCCTACCATGAGCTGAAGGGTCACACACAGCTGAAACAAGCAGTCAAACCCAACCTCCCTGACGAGAGCTGCCACCTGGAAGTGAGACGCAAGATGCTGAAGTGGAGTTTGAGGGCTGATGCATCGACTTCAGCTCTCTCGCTTCTGCATTTCGTGTTATTTTTCTTGATGTCGGAGGAGTTTTATTTTAATCTCTGAGGACGTGAAGAGCAAATGTCCCTCTGCTCGATGGTTGATTCTTCAGGGCTTCTTTTCAAATATACTGAATTTTTGTTTGCGACAGTATCATTTTTAAAGAAGAAAAATGTTGGTATGAGTAACAAGTAAAACCAGAATGACATCTTGAAAATGACTTCATAAAAATGTACCTCTACATTTCTTAACTTGTTGAGTCTATTCTTGGCAGCAGCCACTTATCCTTTTTATCCTAATGGACCTCAAGGAATTCCAAATCTAAAAGAGTCCAAAGTGTTAAGACTTACAAGGTCTCATATACTGCGGGGCCCTTCCTATACAGAATGTCTCCACAGTCTGAATCCAGTGCCAAAAATAAAACTGGAATCGACTTATGGCCCCAAGAAAAATCTCAGTGCAAAAACTGATGGTCAAGTTTTAAAGCATAGGTTTTTTTGGAGGAACGTTTTGAATTCCTGCACCCTGTCACTGAGTTTATCGAAAGTACAATATTTCAGTCATGGACTTTGGTCAGGCACCAAATGCGTGATATGAAACAACATGTTTAACTTGGCACATCACAAATATGTGAGACTGAGAACTAAAATACTATTGTATGCATGATTTTAATTCATATGTTCAGGAAATAAAAGCTGTACAAAGCCACAACATTGCTTAAACCGTCACATTTACACAGGACGTGGGGCTTGACTTTCAGTTTCATCATCATTCATCATATGTCACATTCAGGGATTTTTTTTAAGATCAATTAATTCTCAGGACAAAAACATTTTATATTGTTTTTTTATTTATTTATTTTTTTTTGTTGTCCATTTTAGGCAATTATCTAAAGAATCCAAGAAAAACAGTTTTATTGTTTATGTTTTTACTCAGTGTTTTAGAGCAGTTATGTTTTAACCCCACTTGTTAATATCCCTGCGCTATTATCTATTATTATTTGATCATTTTTCTTTTCTGCTTTAATGCATTTGGAAAGTACTTGTTGTTATTTAAATAGTTTATTAGTATTATTATTATTATTTTATTAAATGCTTGACATTTTTGCTTGGAAACTACTCAAATCAATAAATTGTCAAAAGAGATTCCGTTTTAATGATTAATTGACTAAAATATCAGTTACAGCATTTCAATTACATGAGAAGCCCGAACGTGAAATGCCATCTCCACTCCTCACCAGGTGGTGGCGGTAAAGCATCATGTCGTTGTTTGTCAACCAGCATTGACGTTTGAAAAAAGGCAAGAAGAAGAAAAACAAGCGAAGAAGAAACGAAAACGAACGTCGCCTGAATTTTCAGCAGGTTTTGCCACATTTACTGCTAAAAATCAGTTCCCTGACCGTGTTTGCATATTTTTACACCCATGTTGTGCAAACGTTAGACTTAATTACTTAACTAAATGTTATCTCACCTCCAGCCGATTTATGTACTGTGATAAATGCCTTGATTGTTCTGCATGCGTTGTTGTTGGCTAACATTTTTAGCAACAAAGCTAAGCGCTGTGATAATCGCGCACATTCACGACGTAACAAGAATCTACTCAGCGGACGTTTTAGAAACAAAGCTACTTACTGATGCTACAGCTCATTTTAAGTTGCTTTAGGGGAATAAAAGAGTCGCTGTCTTGCCTTCTGTAGCACCATGTCGAAAAGGAAAGTAACATTTGAGGACGGGAACGGGGAGTTTGACCTGGAAGACGACCTCCCAAATAAAAAGGTAACGCTGTCCCGTCCAGGTTGTTACTTAGGAAAGAGACAGTGCTGTGGTGTCGGAGGGTTATAATGTTATAACGATAAACTCAAGATTAATTCTACAGTTAAACCAAACAAATTCTTCACCAAATTCTGCAAGTCGGTCTAAAAGTTTTAGCTATAAGTCCTTGATTATCCAATATGATATTTATGAATGTGTTATAATGGAATTTAGAAAAAAAAACACTACACTAACTTCAAATTTTATTATGATTAGATTTCATATATGTGCAGTATAATGTCATTTATATTTAAGATATCAAATGTGACAATTGTTGAACTATGCTCCATCTTTGTCCTTTTTGGCCATCCCAGCACCCATACTGTAACAGCACAAATAGACATGCATCCAGAATCATTTCCAAATCTCTTCAAGCAGGTTTTCTCAAACAACAGCTAACTTAACCTGTTTTTTTTTTTCTTTTACTGTTGAACAAGAGTTGTGAGGTTGTCAGTGGACCGGGCTCCAGGTTCAAGGGTAAACATTCCCTTGATAGTGATGAAGAGGATGAAGGGGAAGAGACCAGCAGGAGCAAATATGATATTCTGGCCAGCGATGATGTGGAAGGTATGTCTCATTGATTATTTGAACTGTAACTATGAAGTGATAGCTGAGATGTAGTCTTGACCAAGTAATTTAAGTTATTTATTTATTGTCACATATAATTTAAAGGACATATTTTTGTCTTCTTGGCATAAATCTATTTTTCCCCACACTGAGACAAATTTGGCTGGCTAAAGGAAGCAAGCTTTTAATAAGAAGGGGCTAAATGCTTTGACACTGGAAAACATTCTCTCATCACTGCTTCATATAAGTACCAAAGTCTAGCAAGATAGTATTTTCCCTGGACATGCAGCATGAGTGTCACCTAAGACTGTGCAAACTTTGTTTTCAGGGCAAGAAGGAGCAACAATCGACTTTGATGAGGGAGTTTCTATCACACCTTTCAACCTGGAAGAGGAGATGCAGGAAGGACACTTTGACTCAGAGGGAAACTATTTCATCAAAAAGGAACAACAGATTAGAGACAACTGGCTAGACAACATTGACTGGGTAATGACATTTTAGGTCCCTTTGCTTCATGTTTGAAAGCTTTTCAAGTAATGTGAAATAATGTAAGTTTCTCTTCTCAGGTCAGAATAAAAGAACAACCTTTCAAACAGAAGAAGAAAGGTCTTGGAGCCAAACGGACACGCAGAGCTGGTGATGAGGATGAGGCTGAGGAAGAGAAACGGAGGGAAGAGCAGCAGGCAGATCAAGAAAATGAAGAAGAGGAGGAAGAGCCAGAGCCCGCTGAGGACCCCCTGGCATCCTACACACAGCACCAGCTCACAGAAGCTGTGGTTGAACTGTTGCTGCCTGGGGAGACAGTTGCCAAAGCACTCCGTCGGCTAGGAGGCCTTGGAGGACGGAAGAAGGGAAAGCTGAGGGAAGAGAGTGAACCCACAGAGGAGAACAAACGGGATACAGAAAAGCTTGAAAAGCTCACAGCACTCGCTGACAGACTGGTTGGATCTGGGATGTTTGAAATCTATCAGCAAACCTATGAAAAACTGGCCTATTTGATGAAGAGCATGAGCAGCAAGAGACCAGCTTTGGGGCAGAAATCCAGGCGTGGTGGTGGTGATGGTGATGATGATGACGAAGAAGAAGATGAACTTGACATGTTTGCAGATAAATTTGATGAGACGCATGGTGGCCGATCAGAGGATAAAGAGGAAGAAAATGAAAGAGGTTACTTATTATTACTTGTTTATGATTGTCTTCAATATCATAAATACTCTTGTTTTGTTAAATCCATTTCTGTCTTTCCTCAGTGAGTGATGAAGTGATGTGGGAGTACAAATGGGACAATAAGGATAATTCAGAAATCTACGGCCCCTTCACCAGTCAGCAGATGCAGGTATTGTTTTACACCAGTTAAAATTGTTTCTTGAGTTTGTAGGGTTTACAAAGAAAGGTTTTAATTTTCTTATTGTCTGTTTTCCAGGGTTGGGTGGATGAAGGCTATTTCAGCAGTGGTGTTTACTGCAGGAGGGTGGACCAGGAGGGATCTCAGTTCTACAACTCCAAGAGACTAGACTTTGAGCTCTATACGTAATCTATGTCCAGCATCAAACAATCACAACTGTCATGATCACTGTCAGCATTCATGTTTCATCCTCAGTTTTCATCCAGGGGTTTGGTGTCAGATCTATTCTTTTTACATTGGCTTTGTTTTTAAATAAATAACTCATGTCTGTGGTGTTGCTTACAGCCCTTGTGTGTGTGTTTTTTTTATAGTATTTATTTTAGAATATATGATGTTATAAAATATTGAGCCAATTTCAATTTATATTCTTTAAAAGTAGATTAAGCAAAAGATGAATATCCAGAAAACATAACTGACATATTTTTAGTGGTAAAAATGGTCAGAAGCGACAAGACAAGCTGCTGAGTCTTGGCTATTTTGATAATCTAGTAATAATTTAAGTCATTTTTCAAGTAAAATGCCAAATATTTGAGTATTTGTTGATATTTGATGACATTACTTAATATGCTTTGGGATATTCTTTTGTTTAATAGACTAAAGTAATTGAGAAGTCCATAATAAAAGAAAATTGTTAACTCCAGTGATAACAATTTTTATGTAAATGTAGCAGAATATTAAACTCGTCTGTTATTGTAAAATATTTCTGTTTATATCAGAAGTACCAATAAAATTTTGTTTAAAAAAAACATAATTTAGTTCAAGTGTAGTTTAATTACTGATTATTCATTTTCACTCCTGAAAACTTGATTGTGACCGAGATGGTGATATTAATTTTGACCATGACCAGAATGGACCATGGAAATTGCATTATTTCACCAGACACTCAGAAACCAAATAGTACTCTACAGCACAAATTACTAGTTGATTAATAGATTAACAGAAAATTAATTGATGATCATTGTTACAGTGCTCACACCATTACAGTCTTAAAACTAGATTTTGACTAAACTTTAATTTTTCCACTTGATAAAATGCGGGACTTTTGAGACACTGGGTCAGCCGAGGACATAAAAGAAGACTATAATTGTTTTTATGAGCCATTTGTCTTCATCTCCCATTGGCTGCCCTCCACCTGTGACGCCTGGAAGTCTTCTCTGATTGGTCAGATTTCAACCGGCGGAAAGTGAACTCGCGCTGTGATTGGACGACCTGTCTGTCTGGTTGGTGGATTTGTAAAAACGGATCCATCTGCGAGTCGCTGTAGGGCGCCGTCCGACATGTCTTGTTTACGGTGAGGTCGGAATAGTGCCCCGCGGTCCAGCTTAACGTTTCAGGTAAGTTTGTTTAGCGCGATTCCGCCGTAATTCCCGTGTGCAACCAAACTACGAGCTGAAGATGTGCTCAGTTAGCACTGAAAAAGCGCTGAAGCGTCAGGAGATGTGACAGCTCTCGGCTACGGCTACTACCTGGTGCAGAAACTGTATGTTACACGCTATGAATATCAGCGTTAGCCAAACCCATGCAGTGTTGACTGCGTTACAGTGAAGCTCTGCTAGCCAAAGAAAACATACAGCTCACGCTATTCTTATGGTAGTCACTGTCCGACACGCATTAACGTTTTCTAACGTTAACCAACGTCCGCTCATTTATAAAAGTTTGAATATGAGACGCTGTCTGTCCCAGCAAGTAGACTACGCTCAGTTCTGATCAAACTGCTTCCATTTGATTAAAACCATTCTCTGAAATGAATTCGTATTCAGTTAGGTTTTAATCCCGCGTTCATGTGTCCTGTCTGGCAAAACTGCCTTCATCGGCTTAGTTAGCAAGGTTACTGGATGCAGCTAACTTTTCTCAAATGTGCAGTGAAGTGCAAGTGAACTAATGCTGATGTGCAAGCGACACAGTGACTGTGTTGGCTTAAAAACAAGAGCCTTTATGAACTGCATGAGAGACATTGACTGTGCATGAGTTTAAATCTAAGTCAGATTCCCCGAGAAAGGTATTGTGTTGCCTGTCTTTCTTCTAGCTCTTGTCACATAACATCATCTATTATTATCTGTTTTTAGAGGTGAAATGATTAATCAGTTAATTGATAAACAGAAAATTGATCAGCCAGTATTTTGATAATGGATTAATAATTTTTCAAGCAAATATGCCAAAATTCCCAGATTCCAGTTTCTAAAAAGGGATTTTCTCATTTTTCTGTGGCTTTTGGACATTTGGAGATGCCACCTTGGGCTTTAGGAATTTGTGATGGCCATTTTCACTCTTTCCTTATATTATTCATAGCTACAGATTAACTGAGAAATTAATCAAGATTTCAAAAAACAGTGAAAATATTTATTAGTTTTTGCACTTAAATGTTCAATTTAAAAAAAATAAAAAATAAATCCTGTTACTATGCTTCATTTCAGAATAAACTTCCATCCCAGAGATTATAAAAGTAAGTGAAACCCCACTTTTAACACCTATTTTGAAGTGCTTTCTGACTGATATGATACCCTGCATGTTTGTTTTTTTCCCCCCATTGTTATTTACAGAGAAGGCCAGAGAAGGAGAAAGAGAGAGAGAGCAAGGGGATGTTGATTTGTCCCTCTGACTTGCTTCCTCAGATAGTTTGTCCAATGGATGAAGATGCAATTCCCCCAAACCCTTTCTGTAGTGCACCTCCCCACAGTGAACCTCCACCACCTCTCCTCCTCCTTTCCTCCATCACTCCCAGGTATAGTTTTCCCGGCACCTTTTGTTTTCTTTTGCTGTTGGTGTGTTTTCCACTCCTGCTTTTTGGCCCTTTTTTATTTTTCAGCTGAAGAAAAGTTTTTATGAATATTTAAGTGGCAGAAGTTGCTGGAAACTTTTGTCAGAAATGCACAGTTTGCAAAGTTTGGATAGTAATTATCGGTTCACAATTGGCTAGTAATGATCACATTTATGCAGACTGAGTTATCAACATTATTAGCTGTCACATTTATTCTGGATATATTGCCAAAATATAAGTTGTCCTTGGCTTACATAAGAGACTGATTTTTCTGATAGAGAGACTTACAGCCTTTTTTCCTCACTGTCCATAAAACAAAAAATGCTGGATATTGGCTAAATTACTTTTTCTAAACATCCACAGCTGTGCGAATGATGGAATATCTGGACACAGAAGGAGCGGTCGCATTCAAGGGACTAGAGCTCAAACATCTAAAAGGCAGAGCAACACAGGCAATGGAGCAACTCAGAAACCATCCAGACAGAATCCGTCCCCCACCAAGAGACAAAGAGAGAGAGGAAGCATGGTAAAAGTTAGAAAAAAATCTGAATCGAATTTCTGGAGTAATGAAATGAGTCACTGCTCATGCAGCTCCCATGCATCTCTCTGATTTGTAGGTGCAGGTGTCACAGTCCAAGCAGCCGAAAGTTGAAAGCACACATGAGAAACAAAATGAGGTCAGTTTTGTCTCGACTTGCTCTAGACGTTCTCCCACTTAACCCTCTGTGTGTCTCTGTTGGCCTTTCAATCTCATTATGGTCTGTCTGCATGAAGTTGATGGAGTTTTGTTTTCATTTAATAAAGATGTCAATGTCTAATCTGTTTGTGCAGCAGCTGTAATGTAGGGCTGTGTGTGGCAACATTGGAGACCAGTACAGTGAACAGGGTGTGAGGGTTAATTGGGTGATTTAATCCTCCTTCACGGTCTGCTGCATCTGACACAGACAAGCAATCGAGTGTCTTAATGTGACCCACTAACACACAGACTGCAAAAAATACAGAATGCAATGCATCTTCATTGTCTCATTCAAAATTCATGTTGGTGCAATAAAATTAAATGCAATACAAATGGGAGAGTTCTGTGTACAAGTTCACACTAATTGTGAATGTGTTCAGCTTTGTTTAATTTAGTGGAAGAGATTTGGAAAAATTAGCAGATAATGCCAACTCACAAACAAACAAACAGCATTTGTGTTTTCTTGTTGGTTGAATCAGCAGCTCAGGTCGTATCAGTGCCTTGTGCCACAAACGGCTTCATTTTCTCATGACAACTTTAAAATGTTCATGTGTTTATTTTGCAGGATGGATTTGATTTTAGTTTTGCAGCGGAGCTCCAAAATAAGTAAGTGTGTGATGGCTTATCTTTCACAGCTTTTGTATGCATGGAAATCATTTAATTTATATGGAGGCGTTTACTTTTAAAAAATTTTATTCTATTTGTGTGGAAAAGTAGTGACAGTGAATAAGAAACTGTTTTTAAAATACAGCCATGACTATGAGCAACATAATTTTCCTGAGAATATGACCTAAAATACCAAGTGGAAAAGGGACAGAAATGTTTGAATTTCATAAGACTTTCATGAACAGGGAACTAGTAAGTGGTAAGATGCCAGATACAAGACCACGTATAAACACAGTATATCGATGCTTTCTGCCTTGTGATTTCTGCTTGAGTCTAATTTCCCTTTTCGTTATAGACAAACGGAGCAGGAAAACCCCCAGGAGAAGCCAAATGTCTCTGCTGCAGAAAATGTAGTCGAGCAGGTGGCCGACAGTACCACGCAGAAGATTGATGCTACTAAATTTGACATGGATACATGCGGGGGTTTGGCTGTCGGACACACTGTGGAAAATGCATCTTCCCCTCCGAAGGGATGGGTGATCGGCCCGTTGTTTCAGTCTTTCAAGTCGAAGATGGCCAGTTTCACAGAGATTGTCATGAGTCCCGTTAAACTCTTCAGAGCTAATAGTCCTCCACTGTCCATGGACCATCCAGACAAACTCGGCAAATGCGAGCTACTGGCCGATGGAGCATCTGATGTTGAGGCGAGCAACATGTTTCAGCCAGTAGGACAATGTGAGAATTGGAATGAGGAGGCTGAAGCTAATCTGCAGAGGATTTGTGATGTAGAAGATTCGCAAAATGCAAAAACCGGTGCTCTTAAATATTCTAAAAAAATTGTGTTCGACATGGAGTCGTCAACACACACCAATGAACAGGCAGATGAATGTGCAATAACTCAGAAGGAAAACAACTCACCTGATTTTGTGCCTTTGCAAGACAGCCCCCCCTCCCCAGTACTGTTACAGCCCTCCGTCAGTTCAAGTGCCCCACAAGACTCCAAGTCAAAGATTTCCAGTGCAGCGGAGGAGCAGGCTGTCCGGCTGAAACCACTGTCTAGAAAGCGTACAGGAAATAGATCTGAATTAAAGACAGTTATCTCTGAGCCTCTTATATCTGAGGTCAGAAAGGAAGAGTCTGACCCAGAGGTCAGTGACGAGCAGCTTTCTCAGAGGGACAAACGAACAAACAAAGCCGACTCAGATACTGACAAAACTCAGTTGTTATCTCCTTCCGTTTGTTACACAGACTGTCTTCAGCCTGATGGTGATGATGATGGGAAGAAAACTGAAAGTTGCAGCTTGGTTCGAGAAAACCTCTTGAATAACGTAAATGTTAATGGAGGGACACTGAAGCACACTTTGATTACTCAGCAGCTAAACCCTGACACTCATTCAGCTACAAGTCTTGGGAGATCAAAGAGGGGACTGAAACCATCTGGTCATTCCCAGGGATTGCCGAAGAGGAAAAAACTGACAGGAGATGTATGTACGGAGGATACAAAAAAACAAGATTTATTAGACGTGGCTTCAGATAGTGGCATGTTGAGAGGGTTAAGACCACCAAGAGACGATGAGGAAACATTGAAGCCTCTTAGAAAAAGGGAGACTGTTTCATCAAGAGCACATAGGAAAGAAAAACGTGGGCAAGAAAGGCTTCCTACGATAAATGAAGCAGTGTTAAACACACAGACTGAAAGCTCCCCTGATTCTATGTCGGTTAGCTCACTGGATAAAAGCAGTGGTGTGATAGAGAATAACCAAAAGGGCAGCAGCAAAACAAAGCTTAGTGGTTCATGCAAACTTAAAACAAGAACAGGTCTTGGTAAACCTGATGTAAACATTGACAGTATGGATCTGGAAACCACGTTTGCAATCACCTCTACCAAACAACCCCAGCAAGAGCCGTTATCAGAAGTTCTTGTCCGTCCTGATAGAAAGCCGCTCCCGAGCGCGAGCAGGTGTAGGAACATAAACAAGATACCACTAAAAAGGAAATCGCCAACCCAAGCGAGTTCAGTGACAGACTCAGAGAGCACTTTGGTGTCTACCTCATCAGTACTATCGATGGAACCATTAGAACTCACGCCCACAGATCTGAATACCTCTCCACCTGTTCAGAGAGAGGAGAGCTTGAAGCAGCCGTCCAAGAGACCCAAAAAGGCTATTAGAGGTGCTGTTAAGTCTTCAGAGTCAAGTGGGTCCCAGGAGACAAAGCAATGTGTCAATAAGCATCATCTGATAACCAAAGAAAGTCAGTCTATAGAAGGCAAAGGTAAAATCTCGACCGACCCAGTATATTTTGAAATGACACCTTTTGAAAGTAATCCCCAACCTGGTCATTCAATCTCCCAACCTAATTTAGAGTGTTCTGTACTGATAAATAATGAAGTTAAGCAAGTCGTAGATGAGCAAGTAAAGAGTTCTGCTCCTGAGGCAGATGAGGAGTTTCCCACTGACGCTGAAGCCAGTAATCGCAGCAACATCAGTGTCTCTAGGCTGAGGTCTAGTGGGAGACGAGTGAACGTTAAGCCAAGAAGAGCAGATAACCAAAGGAGAAGGTGCAGAGTTTTGCATAGTAGGACAAGTAAAGGTGAAGAGATGACAAACTCGATCACTATGGAGGACTCAGATTTGGCTACGTCAGGTGCTCACCCATCAGAAAACGGCTTTTCAAGGCGCCTGTTACGCAGTTACTCTTGTCCAGAGATCCCCTCCCTCCGTCCCCATGACACACCCTGGACATCTTCTCTGCATTCACCACATCACTTCAGGACTCACACATCACACCAGCACCAGTCTTCTCACACTCCTTTTGTCCCTCATGCCCACAAATCCATGCGGCGAGCTCGCCGGCACACAGTCTGCAGTGTGGAGGTGGAGAGGGAGATCGCTCCTCTGTGTCTTCGTAAGGAGGTGTACCCGTCCAGAAGATCTGTCCCGTATGACGGCTTCACCCAACACCTGTCTCCTACCCTCGCACTTTCTCCCAGCACTACCCTCTCAGCTCTGGCTTCCTGTTTCCTCTCAAGTCCCCTGGCTTTCCTTTCCAAGAAAGTAGAGGGCAGAGGAGCTGCTGCCGGCCCCAGCACTTCCAGTCATGGTTCCTCTCCCACCACCTCCTCTTTTCTGACATCCCCATTGTGCCCCTCCACATGGCACCTTCCAGGATTCCTCCAAAGAAATGACTCCTCTTGTGCGGCCATGAATTCTAGTAGCAGGTAAACCGTTTTTTAAATATATTTAAAAAAGATATTTCCTGATGATGCTCAAGTGTCAGAGATTCTCATATGGACTCTTGGCTTATTTGCAGTGGGAATCCCCTGGAGTGTGGGACGGAGAGACATGAGGAGGACGATGATGGTGAAGACACAAGCTCATCCAGTCAGGAGTATGAAGATGTTGGTTTGAGAGAGGAAAAGGCTTTGTCTGATTCTGAAATCAAGGTATTCATCATTTTACATGAGTGTAATTACAGTTAACATCTTACGCTACGTGTGTGCAGACACGCTGTGACCGTGTATCACTGAACACTGAATTCCTGTTTTCTTATTGATCATCTCAGGTGGTGCAGAAGCACGAGGAACGAGGGAAGGTGTCGTCGATCAGAATTCGGAAAACTTTACCCAAACCTCAGAACAACCTGACGCCCATGGGCCTGCCCAAACCCATCAGGTATGGACTCCACAGACATACAGTACATGTCAGAGCTCATTCTTAAACTTTAGAACAGTGACAAAATAATTTCAGAATAAAGGTCCGCTCAGTAGCTTGTCCTGGGGTCTTTGTCAGTAAATGGTGAAATGTGTGTGATACACGGGTTAATCACGTGATATTAAATTATTTATTTCATTTGTGTAGTCCCACCACTCTTAAAAGCGGGTTGATAGACAAACTCTTCTTTGTTACAGCCCAGACAGCTGTGAGCAGATAGTCATCTTAGTTTCTCTATCATCACTGTTTGCGCTGAATTTATTGATGCACTTCGGCTTGCAAAAGGATTGACATCCTCATTGTTGGAATAAAAAATAAATCGACAAATCATGAAGATGTTTCTGTTCCACATTCTTTCCCATGAGTATGAGGAGTTCTGGTAGAAAGCCAGGGTTTGCTGGCAGTATAGCTATACCTCAGATAACTCTGTAAACAAAGCTATCCATGGCAGATTCTGAGGTAAGCAAGATAAACTATCATAATTCCTTTGAATCATAATTCATAGGAGTTTTTGTTAACCTATCTTGTTGTACCTGTATAACTGATAACCAGTCGCTGTCAAATGCAAAGTGTGCAGAGGTTAATAAGGGCTTTGCAGATGCACCCTCTTATTCTTCTGAGCCTTTAAGTCAGAGGAGGTTTTGTTTGATCATTTGAAGAAAAATCAAACATTCACCACTCCATTAGATAGTCACGCAGAAGTCATTCTTCTGCTGTATGTTAAATTAGCATGTTAAAGGAAGACAAATTCTGTGGGCTCACTCTCTGACCCACCATTGAAAGTGGATTTATGTCAGTGTCAATATATGTCTGTTGTCCATTGAATATTTTCTGATCAATATTCAGACTGATTGCATCATGTTTTTTGTTTTTTGTTTTTTTTTTTTTGCTCTACAGGCTGAAAAAGAAGGAGTTTAGCTTGGAAGAAATTTACACCAATAAGAATTTCAGCAAACCCCCTGAAAGGTAAGGTCAGCATTAGACAAGTGCAAAGTTAAGATGCATGCTAAGTGGTGCATATACACACAGAGAGATGCACACTGGGTATTTTTAAAACGTCAAGCTATGAGTCTTTAACAAATATAAATACAGTCGGACAACATAAACTGCAGCTTCACCACCTTTCTCTTGAGACTTGGGAACAGTGTAACTCATTTTTAGCTCAGCGGTGCACAGATTTATCTGGCAAACTTCTGGTCACAGCCCTGTTCCATTACTCTTTGGGTCGCTTCATTTTAATTTTTAATAGTATACTGGTTTTAAAGTTATGGTACAAGAAGCATATATACTTATTTATGGTAGACCAAAAGGAAATTATACAATTTTGATGCTGTTCCTGGAACACAATTTAATATTTTCCTTCTGTGAGCAGCTCCAGCTACAGCTTCACTATCCTCAGACTGTTGTTGCTAGTAGGGCAAAAAAAAAAGAACATATGACCAGACATGCTGACGTCCCTTAATTCACTGAACTGACTGGAATATGTTCCACATCTTGCAGCCGGCTGGAGACCATCTTCGAGGTGCCCCTCAATCGTCGTAATGGTTCTGAGTCCTGGTTTGGCCAGAGACGCGTCAAGCGATTCTTAGAGTTCCTGGAGGTCGGCGAGGCCAGAAAACCAAAGAAGCCGCTCGTTGGTGTTGGGAAGGCAGGTATTTCGTCTTCCAGGACAAGACGAGGGGGCTTCTCTAAAGACGAACCGTCCCTCAGCGTGCAGGATGTGGACTCGCTGCTCTGTGCCAAGCTCGATCAGCTGAATTTGTGGTTGATAGATGATCAAACACACAGTTGACAGACGCCTCTTAAATGGTGATACACAGCAGTGCTGTTTATATGACTATTTCTAATGTATTGTCAACATGAAGATTCACACGTGAGTCTTCCAGCTCTTTTTTTTTTCTGTCAGCGCAATCAGCGTATAAATGTTGTGGTGATAAGTTACTATTGAAGAATTACCTTTTCATTCTGTAGCATTTGTAGCCAGCAGACTGAAGAACAATACATCTTAGCACCATAAACATATTTCAGCCTAGAAGTTTTCCATACACATACTGGTTAAATGCATTGTACAGTTGCTTTATTATCATTACAGCACTCAAAGAACCTGCTGTCTGCGAAAGGTGAGAAACTGTCTGTGAACAAAAGTTTGCGTCCTTGATTTAAACACTTGTACAGTAGCATATTTTCAGTTTACTTACCCCCAGAACACTGCAATAAGCACAGCCTTCCGGTAAGGGTGAGGGATGGCGACGTTTTGCTAATCACTAGTTCTTTTTCAAGACGATAATACAGGTTACACCTCATTTCTGTTACACTCTCTGATTTGAGAGGAAGCAGTGCGTTAAATAAATGGTAGTGACCTTGCAGCATCATTGTAAGTTATTTATAAAGGCAGCTATTTTTTATTAAATGCTGAATATAACTTTTAAACACGCCAGCAAGAGATTTGTGTTTGCTGCAACCAATTTCACAACCAAGTTTCTGTCCATGAAGTTTATGTACAGTCAAGTGTGTTTGCAAACAGCATGCACCGTGTAAATAATTTTATTCAGCTCAGGGCAAACCCTGTTATCCAATTATCCAGTTATTTGTGTTTGTAATTTTGTGGCTGAAGAAGTTTTTGTTGTGCAAAATGTAAAATGGAAACAATACGGCACTCGAGAGCAATTCTAATCAAGAGTGTCCAGATTCCACTGCTGGGTGTTTGTTTATTGCCTGTGGTTCTCTCTGGATTGTTTTGTGGTGTCCATATTTGTATTGCAAATGTAACTGCCTATGAATGTTTTGTTTCTGTTTTTCGTTTCTGCCAAATTTTTAATGAGGTTGCCTTAACTGTAAGATTTTCTGTTTAAATAGATGTTTTCTAGGTGTATTTGTAATTATCTACATTTTTTACGAAGGCATGTCAAGATGTTTCAAGCAACTCAGAGCACAAAGTTTTTTTCTCATTTTATTATAAAACTTTGTTATACGTTTGTATAAAAGTACATACTGATACATTTGACATTAATAAAGCTAATATGGTAACAATGCAATAATGCCAACACAGCGCTGGCACGACGAGAGCAGGATCTCATAATGTTCTGAGGAAGCACTGCCACGACATTTCATTTCCAACACAGACCCAATCCTTCACGAACAGCTTTATGTTGCTGCTTTTTTATATTCATAGAACGACTAATTTATTAACTTTTGTGGCATCTGCAAATATTTACAAGTGTCTAAAAACGAGGATGTTAAATTGTAATGGCATTTAAGGTGCAAAAGTATTAAGGATTGGGTCACTACTGGGGAATGACCATTCTGATCTTTATTATAAAAGGTAAATGTTTCATGTCGTGTCATGTCTCATGTTGGAATTTCTATGGTCATTTAGAATTGCAGTTGTCCATATATTGTTAAATAAATATTACAGCATATAAGAAGACGTAAAAGTTCTACCATTTTTAATACTATATTCTTGAGCGGTTCCTTGTGTAATGAAGAGGAAGTAGAAAAGTGTAAACTGAAGCGGGGTTTTTTTCTGTTTCATGTAACTGCTGGTTTCTTCAGATCCTGATAGTGTATAGTGGATAAGCAGCTCTGCACTGTCCCCTGTCTGTCTCCATAAACATCCAAAATGAAAATGCCGTCAGTTGTCCCCCGCAGAGGTTTTATCAAAGCCGATCAGTCTTGCAGAGTGAACAGGTAAGAGATGAGTGCCATAAGAATGGGGACTGAGACCAGAAAGAGAATCCACACCACGATGGAGATGATGCCAAGCTTTCTCGCCTGTCGTGAATATGTTACCACCGCCTCTGGATCTGTTGTTTTCTCAGCCTGTTGAAATGAAGATAATATGTTAAATGATACCACTGATAATAAGCAATAATCTAATTTGCCACTTCGTCTAGTACTGTGATTTAAAGAAGAAATATTTCAGCCCTTGTGTTTTGTTGACATTTGTGTTTTCCTTCCTCTTTGTTTTAAATCCCACAGACCCCACTGCTTTATGAGAAAGAAACTGCAGAATCAGCTGTTTTCTCTTCTAACCTTATTGCAACCCAAAATATAAAGAAATCTTGAAGTGACAACCTTTCCTCTGTTATAAACTGGGCTTGCATTATTTAGGTAAAAAAAAAAAAATCCAGAAATGACCATGAAATATTTCCCAATTTGGCTTCAGTGTTCAAATGTTATATGGGCTATGCCGGAATAAATACAGGAATAAATACATTCCTTTTATGTGAAGAAAAAAAAAAAAGAAACATTTGACATTATGTCTGAATCCAGTTACTCTGCTGAACTGAGATTTACTGAGAAAATCCCTCAATATATGAGTTAATATGAGGCTTCACAAAGAGGGAATTTTGTTCTTAAAAGCAGAAACTCTCCCATTTTCATTGGGGTTATCCATCCAACTTTTGCATCAAACTGGGGATCTTGACACCCATCACTTACACTGGAATTGCAGGAGGAATGATTCAGAGGAATGAAGTGTAGTTTTACTTGGAGTTGAGTGTTGTATTAAGATAGACTTCAAAAAACATCAGCTTTTCCTTTAAACAGCAAAGAAGTGCTTCCTCTAAAGAGAACAGGGAATTCACCTACAGAAAGTGTTGACCCTGCCTTGTCTCATCTTGGTATCGTAAAGACACTTTTCCTGCGGTTTAGAGCTGGCAGCACCAATCTGGAATGTGTAGCTTTAGATTTTGGCATTTTGACTGATAAAGAGGAGTCGGTCAGTGAAATACCTTGACTGAATTTATCAAAGCTTTGATTCCGATGCAGGAGATCCCACAGATGATGCTGCAGATGGCCAGTTTCCTGTAGTGCTTGTCTTTGCAGCAGGACGCGGCACCCTGTGCAGAGCAGCTGGTATCTTGGTCGCACATTTCACCTGACCATGGTATGGTGTTCAGTGGGACCTCCTCATCCACTTTCTGAACTGAGTTAGACATTTCTGCAAAACACAACAGCATGTCCAATAAAGATTAACACGAGTGATGTGCAGAAGAGTTCTGAAAAGCAGTTTTATGATTAGTCTGAGCTGCTGCTTTATAGTTTTAACTTCACACATGATATGATTGTTTTTTTTAAGACAAAGGGACTTTTAAGGAACTGGTCTCACCTTTTATCAAAGGACAAACCCTGCTTAGTTAAATGTTTGTTTAATTGCAATTATTATTACAGTGACCTGATTAAAGACGTCACCTCCATTTAACATCACAGTGACAGCCTCCCTCCATTATTAAACCTGAATAAGAATATGAATATGAATAATAAGAAAGCTCTGTGTGCAGTCTGCCAAAACACTGCTGCTTATGACCACACAAACAATAACCAATCTCCTGAGACAGTTATGGTGTGGTCAAACTGTAGACGTATTCAAAACATCCTTTAGGCTAAAACCTGACCCGCCCTCAGACCTGACCCACATGTTTGTCGGACTGATCGTGGTAACACACCACGATCAGTTCAAGCATTATTCAGGTGCCAACATGGCCCAGAGGGAGCACCTGTGTTTTTCAAGGGTTTGAAAATGATCTCTAATCTTGTTCTTCAGAAAAAAAATGCTGTTTATTTCCTGTTACTGTCTGCTTGCTGCTGCTTTGATGTATGCTGAAAACAGAAAGAAGGAAAATGTGTTCTCAAGCTGCTTTTATGACGTGTGCTTTACTTGTGGCACTGGGCAGGAATTTAAAACAAGTCTAAACACGTCCTTCAAAACATCCAGACAGTTTTTGTTTTTTTCTTTTGTGAGTCTAGCAATTTCTCTTGAAGGGGTATTTCCAGCATGAAACAGAAACTACGCTGTGAATGGCGTAACATGGTTCAAAGCCTTCCCTGTCAAACATACAAAAACGAAAAAGCCTGAAAAACTTGAAGAATCACACCTTAAAAATGCTGAAACCTCCCGCTTGGCTGGAAGGTTGTCATGGAGAAATCAAAACACAAAAAGTGATTTATCTAATCTCTGCTTTGATCAAACCACGCAGGCATACTCTGCATGTTTGTGACTGTATCAGCAGGGACTTGGACTGAGTTCACATGCGTTACACAGGCCTGTGAATCATTTGTAGTGAGACATTAGAAGAGTCTGGTTTGCGGCTTGAGAGTTGACTGATTAAGAAAGTTTCTGTTCTCTAACTGGACACAACTGAAAACAAAATCTCAAAGGTTCTTCTCAAACACAAAAGGGGATATACAACCTGATTTAACGAGGAACATCACACTGACCAGATAACACAGTTTAAACACAATTAAACTTCATTCAAGGCATAAAATCTTTCTCTAAAGTACAAACCTGGTGGGATTTAAAAGACACTGTTTTGAATCTGCTCCTCAGTCTTCATACACTCCTTCAGTGAAACAAGCGATTCCTTAGTTTGTTCAGTTTGTAGGCTGGTGAATTGTCCTCTTGTCTCCGTAACAGGATTCCAGTTTCAGGTGACACCTGCCACACGAAGCTTTTTCCTTTAAATGTAAAAATTTCTGTTAAGATTTCCACACGTGCTCATCCAAACACCACTCCTGCCCCATATAAGTTGCTAAATGACAGGACTGAGAGCGGTGAGTGAAACTATGTGAAACTCACACGCCCATTTATTGTGCAAACTCTTTCCTTTTTTTTTTTTTTTGTTCTTTCCCTCGCACACGTACATTTGTCAAACCCAGCCTTCACCCGGTTATATCAGGTCTCGTACTCTGTTCCTTGTATTCGAGCAGGTTCGACTTCCTCTCTCCCTTGTGTGACAAACTGTTCAGTATTACAACCTGTGCAGCGCGTCTCTTCCTACCACATTCCACTGGACTTGGTAAAGGTGTGTCAACACTTGTCTTGCCTTGGGGTGAAACAGCCACAGACTCCAGTTAACCTCACTTTGAAACACACACTTGTGTCTTGGATCTACAGTAGAGTGTCAAACGAGGCCTCCTCTTGTACCTATGCATTTCTGCTTTCCTGCCATCTCTTTGTTCTCTTACCCAGGGACAAGAAATACAGTATTTACTCAGGGCTGACACAACCCACTGTACATTATACCACCTCATGGGCAACTGGATCTTCCCTCATGGTGAAAAAGAGCGTGGAGGGATTCATCCAATCACTGTGGCTCAACAGACCCAGTTTCTGTATCATACGCTGATTATTATTCATCCTGTCAGCTGCATTCCTCTGCTTTTAAAATAAAAGTAGAACAGAAGGAACTGACACCCAATTGAATCAGAAAGAAAATGTCCCTTTGAACAGTGTTTTTTAAAACTTCAGATACAGGTAAACTACATGTAGTTTGGTATCTTCTGCTTTGGTTATGGTTTATTATGTCTAAATATAGTAACATTGACCTTGTCTTGCTGGCACTCCTACAAATGAATAAAAAGTTGTTTGTCAATACAAGACCATGGAGATTTTTTTTATGACTGCAGTGACACAAACAAACAAACAAACAAACAAACTGAATGATCAGATAAAAGAAATGTTTTTGTAACTTCCATCCTGGTTAATCCTAAAAAAATTAAATTTCACCTCAGTTCCTAAAGAAAACCCAGCAGGGCCACCTTCCTAACTCTTTGCCTTTTGGGTCAAAGACTCAAACAATCAAACTGTGACCAAGAAACTTAAACTCACATGTATAACTCAACACACATCAAAAGATTACCACGTCCAGACATTTGTTCTTCTGTGATCTACCTAAATTTCACACAGAGCCACCATCAGGTTAGCATGCTAAGATTGAACATTATACCTGTCTATTTTATTATATTTTATTAGTATTTTACTTTTTCTATTTTAGTATGTCATGTTTCTTCCTCTTCATTTCTTGTATGAGTATTTCGCTACGTTTAAATTGTTGTCTTTATGGTCTGTTTTATATTTTTGTGCTTGTTGTTTTTATACATCTCTGTTTGACTTCACTGGAGATGCAACTGTTTCGTTGTTACAAACAATAAAGCTGTGTTGAATGTGTTTTTTCCTGATACATTACTATACAAGGCCACATATTCTTGTACGATAAACTTTATTATTAGAATATCATTGATCCGTCGCTCTCCGTCGTAGCCCCGCCTCAAACTCTCTTTCCACCAATCAGTAATCTCCAGACTGTGACGTGGAAAAATAACACGGAAGTACCTCATAGAAAACAGGACACGTCGCGTATGTGCAGTAACACGCCTGTGCAGCCGAAATGGACTAAATTTAAATGTGTTCCCGTGGATTTCAGACAGCAGTATTGTTCCGTGTGTTCGTTTAGTCACCAAACATCAGTTCTTCGTTCCCAGCAGGCTGAATGGAGAACGACAGCGGTGCGGTGTTGGCCACGGAGAGATATGGCAGTGCAGAGTCCTGGAAGTATTTTGCAAAGGATGGGGTGGTAGAGAGGAGGAGAGATGGCAGTGAAGGTGAATCAAGAGGAAACTCTCTTATTGGAGTATTTAAAGTAAGCATTTACTATATTTCCACATAAACACATCTACTCATTCATACACTCGTTATCCCGATTATTATTTTAACTTTCAATTTCAGAGTGTGTTCCTGCCTCAAGGCTACCCAGAGAGTGTCAGTGATGACTACCTGCAGTACCAGTTTTGGGATACTGTGCAGGTACGGTAGAAGAAACCAAAAGCATGGAGATTATTACCGTCCCTATCAGACTGAAAGTCCCCGTTCACACTCTCCTCTCTCTCAGGCTTTCTCCAGCTCTCTGTCAGGGACTCTGGCCACTCAGGCCTCTCTCAAAGGAGTCGGTGTTGGAAACCAAGAGGCAACTGTGGCTGCAGCCACAGTCACCTGGTTATTAAGAGGTGATCCCCTTAAAAAATACAATAAAATTACATAACCCTTGCATTGTTAGTGCAGCCGGTGAAATGATGTTTTCCCCTGCAGATGGAACTGGCATGTTGGGAAGAATCCTCTTCGCCTGGAGGAAAGGGTAGGCTCTCATTTCTGCCTTGGTTCAGTTAAATAAAAGTTTGGTGAGCTTTTCATTTTTTTTCCTGTTTCACTGATACATATTCCTCTTTATGATCAAAATCTTTGTCTCTGTCACAGGACTAAACTGGACTCTGAGGCCAAAAAATGGAGGTATGTGCTATGTACAGGCACTAAAGTTTAATGTCTTGGTGAGTCTAAACATGATCTGAATTAAATGTTTGATGTCACAAGTGCTTTTTAAAAAAAATGTCTCACCAGGCTTTTTGCTGATGTTCTCAATGACATTGCCATGTTCATGGAGATACTGGCTCCATACTTTCCTGCTTTCTTCACCTTGATTGTGTGTACTGCAGGGATATTCAAGGTAAAAAACAACTTCAATAATTAAAGTCAGCTGTGATAAAAATTTAAAACTGTTACTCACAACACTAAATAAGTAGTAAGTAACCAAGTAGGTGAACTTAGCATTTCTAAAGGTGGAATTAGACGACTATAAAAATTAAAACAATTTTTCTATTGATTGACTTAACACTTAATCAGCTTGAAGTCTGAGGATGAATATAAGCTGATTTGAACACCAGCTGAACTTGGCAGTATTGTGTGCTTGTCATCTCCAGTCGATTGTTGGAGTGGCAGGCGGAGCGACCAGAGCTGGTCTGACTGTTCATCAGGCTCGCAGAGACAACATGGCTGACGTCTCTGCCAAAGATGGCAGCCAGGTACTTTTTGGGGATTTTTTTTTCTTACCCATGACTCATATTTTTTTCTGTTTCTCATGGAGCAGTCCACGGTGAACAGCGATATCTTGTAAACAACCTTGTGTACAGTTGTGTTTCAAAGGTCCAAATCCTGTACCCATTCATGCTCTCTTCTATATTTACTGTAGATTTTCATTTTCCCCTGTGCTTTTCCTACTGTGACACTGTGATATGTCTTTTATTGTCCACAGGAGACTTTAGTGAATTTGGCTGGACTGCTGGTCAGTTTGATACTCATTCCCCTCGTCACTAATAATCCAATGTAAGTGTTTTTATATCTAACATGTATAAGTTATCAAAATGATCGTGCTCAGGGAGGCTGTCTAAAACATTCAGACTTTCATCACCTCACTCACACGCCTGTGCAGTGCTGATTTATGTAATTCTGTGATTATCCACAATTGTCAAGGTCCAGTACTCATACTGTATGCTGTTGTACTTCAGCCTATACCAACATTTTTATGACATCTCTCATATAAAACTGTATTTATTATGGTCTACACTATATGTGAAGGGACATCTTTCATAAAGTGTGATATATTTTAAATTTTATACTATATTGTATATATGTACAAGAATTTATTTCTATAGATTTCTGTTGTCTTTATACAAATGACACTTAACTTGAACTTGAAATCACAAAGGACTAAAACTTTGAATTATTTGAGGAATCTGTCATTCTCTCTGTCTCCCACTCAGGCTGACTCTCAGCCTCTTCTTCCTCTTCACCATCCTCCACCTCTTTGCCAATTACAAGGCTGTGCGCTCGGTTGTCATGGAAACCTTCAATGAGGCGCGCCTTTCGATCGTGTGGCAGCAATATCTGAGAGACAAACGAATCCTGAGTCCACTAGAGGCCAATCAGAGAGAGCCAGTTTTCTTTGGTAAAGTAAAAAATAAAAAAAATAAATGGAATGTGTGAGACATTATGTTGAATTATGTTGATTATTTGCATCAAATATGATGAAATCTTCTGTTTTTTCCAGACTTTAGGAAAACTGTGCCAATCAAACTCGGAGTGAGGCTACAGGAGGTTGTGCAAAGGTAATTTCATATTATCATTTTTGCTTGAGTGATGAAAAATTGCACGCAATAAAAGTTCAACACGACTGAATATAACTGCTTATTTTGTAGCCCAGAGGAGCTTCAGTTGGCTTTGAAGAAAAACAACATGCCTTACCTCTTAGGAGTGAGAGAGGGTATGTCAGCCTAAGAAGAGTTCTTCCTCCACAGAGTGACAGAGTATTTAAGAGCCATATTAAATACTTTGAATGTTTCTAACTCAGCTGTCTTCCACCCAGGGTGCATATGTGTTTGTTTGGGACCAGAAGCATCAGTACATGATGAAATCCGAGCGATGTGCCAGGCTTTGTGGATCAGCAACATGTTGAGTCCTCCCACTTCCCACTCCCACACAGAACCACCAACACAAAAACAGCAAAGTGAGCCTCTACCTCCATTCATTTTCATTAGTAGAGATGCTTAAAAATTACGCTCTTTTAAACTTGTGTTCTTTTTAAAAAAGGTAACTGGGAAATGGTGCATGAGAGTCACAAGCTGATGGACACAACTTTCAATGCATTTCTCAAAGGTGAGCCCACACAAAACAGTTTTAACCTACAAATAAATTAACTTGTGCTTAACTTGTGTATTTATTTATTTTTTTTAACCAAGAGAATCATGATTTTGCAAATATATGTTCCAGGTGTTGGAGCTGCAGGATGGGACTTAAAACGAACTCTGCTGGACTGGGATGAGTGGAGGGTCGAGTGGAAGTGTAAAAGCAACTGAGCTGTGAGGCATCTGCCGCAAATTCACATCGTTTAACCGTTATTAAACAATGACAATTTTTAAGTACCCTTTGATTCATTCTGTGGGATAGTAAAAATAGAGGGAAAAAAATCTGTATTGTGTACATTTTTGATTTTGTTATTAATGTCTTACAGAAAATACAAAACTGGAGAATCAGCGAGCAAATGTCATTATTTTAATTATTTTAGTGACTTTAGTTACTAGTGTGAAAAAGGCATAAACAAAACAAAACAAAACAAAAATGCATTCAGTCCAGGACGGGGGCGGTATTGAATTTTCCTTACCAATTAACACACCACGAAGAAGAAGGAAAAATAAAGGTTGCGTCAAGTTAGCTGCATTATGTAGGGCAATAGCGGAAGAGAAGTGTTTAGGGGTAGTATAAGTAGAAAATGGTATTGAGTGTAGTTTCTTTTCAAGTGTTTAATACCAAAAATATACATATACTTCTATACTGCCGCATTATACGCATATAGGATGTCATATATAGTAATCGATAGCTTTCGAACAAATCATAGAGCTATTATTTTGAAATTTGTAACCGGATGTGTACGTTACATTTTTTCCTCACTTGACCGTTCGTTCAAACAACTGTTTTGAACAACATCACTTTGTTCGGGCGTAATTTTGCCGAGATTTTGTACAAAATGGGAAGGTATAAATGTGCCTATAACTGTGAAAACTCCAGCGATTCAGATGTGAAGTTTTTTAAGTAAGTATTTAATATTAGTAATATTTTTTTCTCCCCAGACCAAGGAATAGCTAGCTAGCAGATTTGTGAAGTAGCTGTTTAGCTAGCATCAGGTATCAATATAAATTATTAATGTTATTCAGCTCGTCTCAGCTCAGCTACGAATTTAAGAACATATTGACAAACTCTCTTGATTTACTCTTTCTGTCTGTGTTGAGATTACGCAGCCTGGGTGATGGAGGACAGCCTGCTTGTTATTGCTAACAGTGTTTACTGAAGGAAAATAAGTATACACTTTCTTATTATTGACTCTTTTAATGGTAAACTGTGTTTCATGTTTTATATCCAACACACCATGCGAAACTCTAGTGGACGGCATGTGTCAAATCAGAGTTAATACGTGGGCTTAGTATTGTTTTAATGAGTAGTGTGTGACAACAGGTTTCCACTTTACAATCCTCGAAAACTCAAGAAATGGCTTGTCAACATGAAGTGGAAGGACTGGACTCCATCCCGCTTCTCTGTGCTGTGCATCAATCATTTTGAGGAGCAGTACATCGACAGAACAGGCAAATGTGTGAAACTCAGAGAAGATGCAGTTCCCACCATATTTTCGTCCCCAGATGATACACAGAAAAGGAAGGTTTGTATTAAGTCATTCAGATTCAGTGGACCATTCAAAAATAAAAATCAGCTGCCCCTTTGTGTGGGAAAAGTAGTTCTAAACTCTTTCATGGGCCAATGGCTTCCTTAAAGATCCTCTTCATCTTCGTGTGATAATTCAATAACATAAAGGTCTCATATGCGACTACTGTCACTGTCTCCCTGGTGTAGGCTTCCATCAGACCAAGAAGTAAAAGAAACAAGGTGAGAGCACATTATACTGACATTTTACTGTTAAATTCTGTGATTCAGTAGTCATTTGCAGTTATTCTCAAATGTGGTCCATTTTCTCTAAATTTATAAAACATTGTTTGCTCAAATGGAACTTATTTAAATTGAGTTTAAAAATCAATGACAGTAACATAAGGGCTGTCTGTATTCAAGGTGTTCTTCACTTCAGCACCAAGTAGTCAGTATAACGGGTTTATAAGCACAGTTAGTACAAACTTCTGAACAGTTCCAGTTTCAGTTTGTTGTTTCCCTGTGTTCTGAACCCAGCCACATAGTAAAGCCTTGCACATGAGTCCAGCTCAGACTCCCACAGCCTTTCCTGCCACACCAAACCGAAACCTGCAGAACAAAGCGACCAGCCAGACAGGGGAGGAGCCTGGGGGGTATGTTTGTATCCTTTCATGTTTGCAAGGTGGAAGTTTGCAAGCATGAGACTGATTTCACAGACCTACAAAACAGTTAACAGGCACAAAACTAACTGTTTGAACTTCAATAAAGCCTCAAGCATATACAAACTTTAAACACATAGTTTGCAGATACAAACTCAAATGTACACATTTACAGTAAACTAATATGATTACAGGTACTAAAATTCTGTTTTCAAGCACACATTTTTGAAAGATGAAATATTCTGTTATCTCTCAAATGTTACAAACTGAGAATTTATTAATGTTGCAGTGGATTAATTTAAGTGTTTGCGTGATGGTCTGCATCAGAGGCTGTGTTCTAACTGGTCTTTTCTTTTATCAGATTTTTTAACATTTAGATTGTTTCCTCTTTCATGTGTTCATGTGTTCTGTTTTTATGGTCAGAGACAAAGCCTCAAAAAAGCCTGACAAATGGAGGATTATAGTTGATGAAGGGCTGATGAAGATTGAGTCATTTCCCCACTTCTTCCATGGAGATTACTGTGTACCACAGGTGAGTGGTATTACTGTATATATAACATAGACAAAAAGTACATCAGTGTTAAGACAACTGAGTTATCTTATTAGTGTAAATGTGTATGGCTTTCTATATTGTGGCAATTATGATCTGACCTTGGGAAAGTAAAAATGCCTTTTGTTGTGTGATGTTTACATGTATTGTCCATTTGCCATCAACAGGATATTCAGTGGGCTCCAGATGATAATTTCAGTGTAAGTAGTTGATATGATTTTAAACTTTTAAATTACAATATTGTCTTTTTTGCTCTGACCTACATATTGTGATGTATTTTTAATCAAACAGTCTTGTGTAATTTTCACAGACAGAGTGTAAAGATCCTGAAAATGTGATAGAGGTAAGTCTGTTGCCTGTGTTGAAGTATTGCATCTTAGCCATATTAAATACAAACAGCAGCAACTGAGATTATTAGCAGATCACATCATATGATGATATAATGTTCTGACTGCAGGTGAAAGAGCCGTGGCAGTGGGTTGGTATGGATGTCCGGGGACCCCTGCCCCAAACAAAGAACGGACACAAATACATTTTGACTGTGACAGATTACTACTCCAAGTGGGTGGAGGCTGTGCCGATGCAGTCATGCCTCCCTCCACATGTAGCGAAACACATTGTGGATATCATTGCCCACTTTGGATACCCGCTCAGGATCCTCTCCAGATTGCCTCATGACATAGTCCACAAAGTGAGTGTATGGCTGACTGAACCACTCAGATTGTTATAGAGAAGTTCCTCCCTCCTCTCTCCCTTTAATCGTTCTACTGATAAATTGTCAGTTCACTGTATTTTTGATCACCTCTCCTGATCATCAAACTTAGAATATGGTCTGAAAACCCCAGAAACAGGTCTCAGCTTTTAGAATGACTGAAGAAACAAAAACTGAGAAAAACTCTTCTGAGTTACAGGAGAAGTGGTGAGACTTCAATAAAGTATTGTGATAATATTGTGTCCTAATCTACCAGTGTCTCACATGGATGTGCTGCGTGAATGTGTCTCCATCTTAGATCAACCGAGAACTAAAAGATCAGCTGAAGGTCACCATCGCTCTTGTCGTCTATCACCAGCAGACCGGCACAGTAGATTTGATCACACAGCACCTGATTGACAGGTCTGTGTTTACAGTGTATAGAAAACTGAGTACACCCCTGTGCAGTAATACTAAAATGTGATATGATTCAGACAAAGATGGCAATAGGTGGTATAGGAAGAGTCATACTACCAATAACAGAAGACACAGTGACTGTAACTTTTCTAATTGCTGTCTCCCAACAGGATGGTAAGTGATCTAATGGAGGAGCATGCAGCTGACTGGGATGTTTACCTGCCTGCCAAGGTTTTCAGTCTGTGTTTCAAAGAGCATTCAAAGACCAAGGAGAGGCCTTTTTCAATGCTCTGCTGTAGAGGACTTGAGCCTGTCCAGTCCCCCAGAGGACTGAATGTAAGTGTAGGCTTTGAATATTTTGAGTTTTGATGAGTCTTTGTCTCACAGAATCTGTAAAATGACTCTTGCATTCTCGCCTCTCTGTTCCACAGTATGCTTATTCCAAGATCCGAGAGAGTGCTTTCGTGGTTAGATAGATGTTTAAAGTTTTTTGGGTGAGTTGAATATATTTCAAGTTTTGTTTGCAAGTACAGACCATGCTTTAATATAACACCCACATTTTTTCTGGGTTTGTAGAATCTGTTGAGTAGCTTGTCATTGTCAAAGGTGTTTCCTGGAAATAGATAGTCAGTGAATTTGAAAACAATTTCAGAGAAGTTTGAGAATATCAGGAAATTTTACAAACAGGTCATGTCACAGTAACATACAACTTGTCTCACTAGTATTATCTCAGTATTATCCTTTTGCAGGTCTGAAAGTGGAAACCAACATGGACCAAAGAGGCAGGAAGAATATTTTGTCGGTCATGGAAGTATTCTGACTTAGCTGAGGATTGCCATGCAAAAGTGCTGATGTACTTTATTTTATGGCCACAATAAGGGCACATGGGAACCCTGGCAGTTTGACCAGGATGAGGACTTTCCCGACTGGACAGACACTGGGGATGAAACTGGACTTTTTTTTTTCAACCTGTTGAGTCCAAAATATGTTGTGGCTTTGACTCTTTTTTTTTTTTTTTTTTTTTTTTTTGGTCCATCAACCCAAGAGAAGGCAATTTTCGATTTAGTTTTGTATATTGCTTTTGAATGAAAAAAGTCACTTTTTAAAAATTGTACTACAATGAACTATCTTAAAATGTACAAAATGCAGTAGAATAACAGAGACACAAGCTGTTTGCGTCCATAAAGTAAGTCAGGATCAGGTCAGCTGAGTCCACTGATTTCTTTTGTGACCAAATTTAAGTGATGGAAGGTTTGGCTTAAGCCATTTGAGTCTGACAGATTCAAAGTTATGCTTTACGTTAGGATTTGTTTGTATCTTGTGAGTTTGCCTCTTGTTTCAGGCTCCGAACATTCCTGTATAATGAATGTGCGATCAAGATCAAGTGTTTTCTCAGCAGTACGCATTGTTTGCACCATGACTTGTTTTCGCCTCAAAAACTAATTCAGAAAGTGCTAGTATGTCAGACGTTACACATGATCAGTAAGCATATGCATATGAACTACAGCTTCTGTGTTTACAGATTGCAGTGTTGAAGTGAAACTGCAACATTCATTTGGCATCTTTCCTCTAAAATGTGTCAAATAAACACGTTTATTTTTGCTATACTGCACTCTTTTAATAATTTTTAAAAACATGTTTTTGTTTTCTTCTGTGGCCACAGCTGACCAGCAAACCAAAGCCACAAAATCAAACATCACGAGACAAAAACAAATCACGATCCCAAACACCTTGTGACACCTTGCCTGATTTGTTTGTGTCTCTCAGCTGCTGCGGGTTCAGCTGTCCCACTCACTGTGTGACAGCTGCTGTCAGGCTGAGAGGGGGACATGAAGTCTCCCTCACACAAAAGACCCAGCCAGGTGGACATGATGAAGCTCTGCTCAGTGTATTTTACAGGGCTTTGATCCTACAAAACTGTACTACTGTTGAATTCAAAGGGAGGAATGAAGCCCCGTTAAAAAAAAAAAAAAAAAAAAAACACACATCACAGTATGTTATTGACTACTGACAGCCTTATAAGACTACAGCTCCACTGGCTGGCTGAATGAAGCCCGGCACTGCCCCCTGCTGACTGATCGTAGAGCTGCAGCTGTCTCCGTCTGATCCCGCTGTGATCTCACTGTGGTCGCTGTGCAGTGGAGGCATTTTTTTTTTCCCCCTGTGTTCAGCCAACCGCAAGAAATGGTGAGTGAGGAAAACAGATACAGCTCATAATGTAATGGCATTTTGACTGGGCAAACACGACTTTAATTAGTCATCAAATCCTTCTTTGAGTGTTGAAATGTATGCTGTCAGTAACCGAACAAAGCTTGTCGCAAAGAGCGACCAGTCAAAAGCTGATGCCTTTGTTTAGCTAACCCTTGCTAACGTGTGTTAGCTTCCCTGGGTTGGTTAACGTCAACACACCGGCTTACGCTAGATGGACATGGCTTTACAGTGCTCGAGTCTATAGCAATGTTAGCGAAAAGGGGTCCAGATAAAGGGCCAAGAAATCAACATTGTTATGGATAAGTGTCAGCTCAACCAACAAACTTTCGTTTTTAACAAATGGCTAGCTAGCCGTATGGAAGCTAACTAGCTAAAGTTGTCATTAGCTGCTGTAGCTCGGCTAACGTTATCACTTATGAAACAATTTATATTAAAAGGCTTCGTTAGTGTTAACAGTTAAAGGCAGCGATTTTAGCGTCTGACTGGTGTTTTGTACTTGGTAGGTTGCGGGGTCCAGACTTTCCATCCTTTATTAATTGAGGAAGCTACTATATTTAAAAGGTTAGCTGAAAGGCTACCTTTTGGCCAATTGCCACAGCTAAGCTATCTCGCCATGAAGCTAGCTAGTAGCAGATGCTGCTGCTCCGTGGGTCTTTAAACGCCAAGGTGTGGAAATCGGTGTAACGTTAAGTAAGGAGAGCTATGTTTCGCATTAACCAACTCTATATACTGCGGTCAGTGCAAGCCTCACTATGGCTGCCACACAGCTCCAGCTTGTATAACCAGGCTAGTGCATGTTGTTGAAGTTCACAAGCACACAGTTACCGACTGTCTTAATTTGTTTTAACCTTTGCCGGTAATCAATTTAACTTGAGACTTTGTCTGCGGCAATAATGGATCCGTGTACCTTTAGAGTTTCAGTTATGGGTCGAATTGTTGGTCTGCGTTATTTTGAGATATGCCCGACTGCCTCCAACAAATTTTGTAAGAACTCTGTATTATGGGCTTTTCTTGGGAACCAGCTTCGGTTTAGTGACTCAGTGGTAACTGTACTGAGCCACTTTCATTTTGATTAAAATCCACTCAGAGTAAGTTGCACACTACCCCCATGCTTTTGCCTCAGTTGATCAGTATTTACAAATGGTAAAGCTTCTGCTGATGGAAGAGGCTGTTTTTGTTTTCACCACAGAGATGAGTATGGTTTGTCTTTACACCACACTAAGCTTTATTTGTTTTCAGGGCACATAAATTTGAAAGAGAGAATGGGAGGTCATCCCAGATACAGCACATCTTGGTTGTTATTCCAGCCTTGGAAGAAACTGATTAAAGCCCCATGACATTAATAATTTGTTTCAGGGTGAAATGTGCCTCCTGAAGATTACAGCATCATGTTTGAGAAAGTTTTTCTAATGTGAGTATTCTTGGGAATAATTAGTGTCTCATTTCCACTCTTTCCTCTGTTACTTGATCTCACTTAAGGATGTGTTTCTAATGATCCGACGTCACAAGACGACCATCTTCACAGATGCCAAAGAGTCTACCACAGTCTATGAACTGAAGCGCATTGTGGAAGGCATTTTAAAGAGGCCACCCGAAGATCAGAGGCTTTATAAGGTGAAATAAATTTCCAGAAACACTCTCTCTGTTTAGGAATTTTCTCTGAAAGCAGGGTTATTTCAGCTAATAAACAACTCAAACTATTGGATTTGAATATGTTTTTCATCAGTGTGATGAAGTAGATGAAGTATTTTGATTTTTTTTTTTTTTGGTTAATTAGATTAATTACATGACAGACAAACATGTCTGTCTGATTAATTTATCCATAACAAGTTTCTGAATTGATTTTCCTTGAAGTTTATAAGTTTGTATAATAATATATGTGTTTATATTGAAATTTAAAATGATATATATAGTGATAGAGGATTTAATCTGTATCTTCCACTCGTAGCAGAGGGTTAAAATGCAGAATACAGAAGCTGAGCCACTTTTTATCTGAATCCTTTAGTTTAACATTTACGGGATTTTTGAGCTTAAAGTGAAACTTTAAGCTGAATACACTTAATAACTGATTGTGACTAATGGCTTAGAGAAATGCTTACACAGTAGTCATCATAAGAGAGTGCATTGTGTGAAACTGATGAATCCTCACCCATTTCACCTTGATCTCCTAAATCTATTCAGAAGCCTTGAACATCATCTCTGAAAGGTACACATTGATAATGTGTCTGTACACTGTAAAATGTAAAAATGTAGTGAATGAACCACTGGCCTCACAATACTTAGTTCATTTTCTTCACCAGGATGATGTACTGCTTAATGACAGTCAGACTCTTGGCAACTGTGGCTTCACAAATCAAACAGCCCGACCTCAGGCCCCAGCCACGGTGGGATTAGCTTTTCGTCTGGGTGGTAAGTAGTTTGCACTTTGATCAATCCCTATATTTGACCATCTTCAGTTAGTGCAGTAGTCACTGCACCCATCATTCAATTTTTGTTTCACGCCACAGTTTGTTCCACACTTTGTGAGCTCTGATTTTTCTGCTTTGATCTGATTTTACTCTCTGCCTCGTATCTCTTCTCTCTCTCGTCACTGTTGTCACTTCCTCTCTCTGTCGTTATCCCAGATGATTCATTTGAGCAGCTGAGGATCGAGCCCTTCTCCACTCCCCCAGAGCTCCCTGACGTCATGAAGCCCCAGGACTCGGGCAGCACAGCCAATGAGCAAGCTGTACAGTGAGGGAGGGGGCAGGTAAAGGATAGGGATGCACAGGGGGTCTGAGGGAGGACGCACGGGGGGGAGGGAGGGGCTGAATTTGGGGAAGTGATGCCTCTGTGGGTGAGATTTTCTTACCAATCTTCAGCTGGGCATAAACAATTACAAACATGGATTCCCCTTGTTGTAAATGTGAGGGCGGGTGCTTCAAAGTGGTTCTTATGTCCTGAAATCGGAGAACGCATGCTAAATTGATACTTTCACACAAGACCCTTCAGAGATACCTGACGGACTTGTCATGACACTGTCAGTCATCCATGGGATTGGTAAAGGCTGAACATAAAGAATTGTACCTCGTATTTAATGAATTCTAGTCGTTATTTGGGGTAAGGCTACTGCTGCCTTACTTGTGTTTTTTTTTATTTTGCTCGCTTAAACATGGGAGTTGGTAGGGTGCGACATTTTTAGGCTTTTATGTTTGTGTGTTTCTTTATTAAACTGTTACTAGGATTTAACATGTTTTTTGGTCCTTGGCTTGGATATGTGTTGCGACAATAGCTAGGAGTTTGTGAATTCCTAAGTTACTATCTGTATTTCACGAACTTTGGAACAATATGAATCTGAAATAAAATAGATTCACTTGTTGGCAGAAGACCTGGCATTAAAGTCAAGATTTCTTGGTACTTCTTGATCAATCCGTAGTTGTAGTTTTCATGCTGTACCTGTTCGCAGGAGTTACTGAGAATGAATCTCGCTAAATATCAACAACACAGATAATGCTGGCATGTGCCTGGCGTTGAAAATGAAATGACCAACAGGCATAGCAACAAAAATAGTGGTTATTGATTAATTTATATTACTAACAGAGGTGGGAACTAACCTCCAGTATTTGATTGTAGCCCATGAAATCATGGAAATGTTGTTGACTTCAATTATTGGGCCTAATTGTTTATAGTAAACACAAACCATTTTAATTTAAACAGTTTGTTATGTGATGAGTTATGGAACTATGTCTGTGAGTAGTGGGCTGCACACTTGACCCTCCATTATCACCAGAATCACTGCCCATTTAAGTTTTAGTTCATGCTGCAGGTTGTGTTTTACACCATTAATACCTTAATACACGTTGTTTTCCTTAAAGTACGGGAGAAATACAAATGAGCTAATCTGCACAACAAAATATCAGATTAAAGTGTATGAAAATGGGTCTCATGATCTAGAAAGCTACAATTAAAAACTGAAGTCCTCCATTAGTTACCACAGGAAGGGACATTCTGACCTGGGGGTGGGGGGTGCTGAATGAAAGGGCAAAACAAAAAGCATTTGCAAATTGAGGCTGTTAAACATGATCAAAGTTGCACTTGTAACTGATTTAACATTAAAACAACTGTTTTTCACCCTTGTGCACCGTGCTGTTTTGTGTGATTGTGTAGTCAGTGGTAAAAGATATTGATATAAAAGTGCTGAATAAAAGTCACTGCTATTTACCTTTAGACTTTTATGGTGATAGTAACACCAGCAACTGGCTTTTGAGCTGAACTGATCATGTGGGATGGTTTGTATTAAAAAGGGTACAGACCTTTATATTTGGCATTTGTGTTCTGCCAATGTTTATCACATGAAACATATCATAAAAGAGAAAAGTGTGATAAATTACTTGACTTGCTAATTTTCTGTCAATCGACAAGTGAAATGTTGCTTCTCTAAACTATAAAATGGAAAATGGCTACTTAACAATCTTAAGCTGAATTATTTTTTGACAATTCGACCTCGCAAATGTCGACGTTTTAAGTGCTCACGGCTCCTAAACGCATCACTCTTCCATGAACTTTCAGACGACACTTAAACGCATCATACGTTAGCTCGTTGGCTAGCTTAGCATTTTTGTTAGCATCAACAGTCGTTCACAGCTTGTGTTTGTGCAGCGACAAAAACACTTGTTGAACTGATGACTCCTGCCGTAACGTAGACTCGTAGGATCCGGATTATCCTTCACTACCAGCACAAATGGACGTCGCCGAGTGTGTTTTATCGGCGGGCAGAGCCGTGTTGGACATGGTGGAGCGAGAGTGGCAGCCTCTGTCCGCGGGCGAGCTGGAGCAGCGGCTGGACCAGTCGGTGGAGGAGATCCTGGAGGCTGACATGCTAGCAAAACTTCAGTCTCAGCCTCCTCCTACTTTGTACGTGCAGTTACTGCAGAGTCGACCTAATGTGGCGCCCCAGGTTTTACACATAGCAACGACAACATGCAGCCACCCAGAGGACGAGACAGCAGAGTCCCAGGACCGGCTGGAGTCTGTGGACAGTGCAGCAGTGAAGGTTACTTCAAATGATCTCTTCCTCCAACATAACTGAGACTCTTACCGTTTGAAATAAGTAACACCCATTATTTTTATTTATTTACTTTTGTCTCATCAGTACATCACAGACCTGCTTCAAAGCTCCAAATCTCGGACTCGGATGGCCGGTCGGGCTCGCTTGTCCCTGTCCCACACCGTCCTGCTGTCCCTCACCCTGCTCTCTGAGCGCGTCAGCTACCGCTCAGTGTCCCGTCGCTTCCACCTGGAGAAAGGAAACATCCACAGGATCTTCTTCTCTTTCTGTGAGCGCGTCAACACGCTGGAGGAGAGGCTAATCAGGTGGCCAGTCGGTGGGTTGGTTACACTGGTTTTGTGGGAGATTTATTGGATGATCGATCCAGTGTTGTCAGTGATTTGAGTGCAAAAACGGGGTTGAAAATGATGATGATTGTGGTGTTTTCTCCTATTCTCCAGGCGGAGAGGTGCTAGAGGCCCTTTTCCCTTTTTCCAGTACAGAGAGGGGGCAGGAGGACGAGGAGCCAAGTATTCCTCAGGTCCTGGGAGTGTTAGGACACACTCGGATCCCTATCCGCCTGCCTATAGGGAAACATGATGTGGAGAGCACAGTGCCTGAGGTGAAGAGGATGAAGAAGGAGGCCCATCCTGACTCTTGGTTAAACCTTGAGCTTTTGTGCAACCGTAGAGGTCGGTTTCTACACTGCAGACTCAGCAAAGGATCAGACGTGGACAGAGGCAGCACTCTAAGAGACAAACTTAAACAGCATCCTGAACTGATGCCTCCGGGCTCTTGCCTTGTTGCCAGAGCTGGCTACCCACTCACTGCTCACATTTTAACCCCATATATAGCAAGTCATGGACCAAGAGAAGAGCTCTTCAACAAGACGCTGGAGGAGCATCTTCTCATCCTGGATCAGGCTGTTACCAACCTGAGAGCGAGATTTCAGAGGCTTAGGTATCTGGATATTGGGAACTATGATCGAGCCAGAGCTGTTGTTCTGACCGCCTGTGTGTTGCACAATGTGTTTTTGGACATGGGACAAGTGGTTCAAGGAGAAGCTGAGACAGAGGAAGCGATAACACAAGAGGGAGAGGGGGAGGTGGATGACGAGGGTGTGCGCAGACGTGACGCCATCTCAGATTTGTTGTTCAAAAACAGTGGAAGCACATGATGTAATGATGTCTGTTGGAGAACTCACAGTCCTTTAAGATAAAGTTTTATTCTAACCAAAATCTCTTAACTGTCTGGGTTTGTCTGCACACACACACACACACACACACACACACAAATACCTCTATTACTACTATCAGGTAACAGGGATGGGTTTGCTTTTGAATTAACACTGTGTGAAATTTAAAGCAGACTGGTAAGAAACACGTAAACATCGACTCAGTGTTCCTGATTTAAAAGTGAGATTCTTCTCGGAAGCTGTGAAAGGGGCCAAAATTAAAATAAAATTCACATGTAAAATAAAAATTCACAAAGGTAATATTTATTGCAGGATTGTTTAGTGGAACACATCACATTGTGAAGTTGTTCATACTGTCTGATAAAGTGTATTTTATTAATACATTAACAGCACCAGCATGCCTATGAATACAGTTAATACAATTTTAAGAATAATAATTATCAGTATAAATAATCTGTAATGTTTTCACCACTATAGTACAAAAATATGAATGATGGTGATCACATCATTGATCTTTACTGTTAGCGCCTTTCGAATTGTTTCAGCTTGTGCACTTATGGTGCCTCCGTAAAAAAAATAATATTTTGGTATAAAAATTTGTGAGGATTACAGCCACTGGAACACCAACAGAAGAGAACAGCTTCGAGGAGGCTTGTAATCTGATGCAGTATAAATGAGAACTGCCCAGGGCATGATATGTGAGTAAATGTCTCCTTTTCAGAAGTGTTTTCATTTATTCAGATAAATATTAAGTTCAGCTCTACAGAATTCAGACTGGCCAAACTGTTCTATAAACTGTAAAAGACCAGTCTACAAAAGTATACTACAAACATAAACAGTTTTCTCTGTGCAGTATCACAAAAGTTTTTGGTAAGACGTTCAGATCCACTCCACGTCTCTTCAGGCCTCCTTTGACATCTGTGTGCTGTTCTTCTGAGCTAGGCTGGAGATGGCCTGGGCCAGATTGTTGATGGCCTCTATCTTTCTCTCCTCCAGGGCTTTCTGCTGAGCCCACATGTTCATCTTCCTCTCCTGCAGCTCCATGTAAAGCTGTAGGACGTCCTGTGGAGGCCGGGCAGGGCAGGGAGTGGCCATTGCAGGAGGTGTGGGGAGGATAGGGGTAAACCTCTTGCTGGCTATGGCCTTGCCCACTTTCGTTCCACTGAGCTTGGCTCTGCGCTGGGCTTCGATCTCCTCCCTGCTCTTGCCCAGGACCTCATGCATGGCCTTGAAGAATTCCCAGTGGACACTGGCTGCCCCCAGCCTCTTGGCCCGCTCCGCGTTCTTCCTGTACGTGGCCAGCATGTTTCTCCACTTCAGATCACACTCGTATGCCTTCACGGTGACATCTGTGACCTCCGACTCCCTCAGTTTGGCGTTCACCTTCTCTGCCACCATTTCCCAAAGTTTCTTTTTCTTGCACACTGGCTGGTCAAAAGCCTGATCCATTTCCAGTCGGATGTTGATAAGGTGCCATGTAGCCTGCAGTGTCCAAATAAATTCTAGACAGGAAAACAAAAGGTGGATCATGCCATTGTTTAATATATTTATGACCTCGCACTAAATATGTGGCTTTTTTAAAAGTTTGATCATTTTATCTGACACAGTCTGTCTTAATGGAGCAGCTATTTGAAACTGTATGTTACCGGATGGTTTCTAATTCCGGTTCATGTAACTGACATCGTGTAAATCGCGGTTTGTGACTGTAATTAGGGCAATAGGCAGATACCACGCACTCACCAGGCCCTCCTCGCATGACGCGATGACTGGATGAAACCAGTTTCACTTCAAGCTGCGCGTACTAACCTGCTTTGGTTTTATCGGCGTCCTCAGTGGACACGACCGTTTCCTTCCCTTCCACTTCAGGACTCTGTATCACAATTGTTTCGATTACCTCCATGCCGAAAAACCACAACCATTACACCTAAAGTTGATTATTTATCTATCGCGGAATTTAACAACCTTTTAGAGGCACCGATGCGTTTCTCGCATCGAGTAAAACGATGACTATAACAACGTCACTTAGCACCTTGGGAAGTGTAGTCCATGTTAACCGATACAAATGGGCTTTTGAGCGTTGGGGGGGTTCCAACTAAACTACAATCCCTAAACGCTGCGAGTTGTCTTACGCAGGCCACCATTTTTCACTGTCACGGGGAATGTAGTTTTTGAAGAGAGGAAATACATAGCGACAACCCACAGACAGCGGAAATTGAACTACAAATCCCATCATATATCTAACACACCCACCTCTTCACTCCCTGCTCCCTCGTTCGACCGCCCCTGTGTTGTTTGGCTAAAGATGGCGTTAGCGGCTAACAGAGGCGATTGCATTTTGTTTCACAAAAATTATTCGGCCAGTGGTAACAGAACATTGATCAAATAGAGCTTTAATTCGTCAGTTGATGTGTAAAAATATGTTACATTGAGAAAATACACGTCCATTACGCAGAATAACGCTTGCTCGGCCTTCTCACGATGTAGGCCTGTTTTTTAGGGAGTGGACCGAAGCTGATTGGAACTCCATCTCCCGTCAGCGACTGCGGCGTCAGGTGGTACAACTTAAGTTTTCTAATGCTGGTATCTGTAGTTTTCTGACAACACCAGAATGTGATTTTTGCGGAAACTTTGGCTGGAAAAAAAATGAATGAACTCAACAAGAGCACTTTTTTTTTTTTTTTTTTTTTTTTTACCAGCTCCGTAATTAGCTCTGTAACAGTTTGAAGTGGAAGGACATGTTATGTGATTTTGCAGTATTTCACTGGAAGTGTCCAGTGATGCTCCACAGTGTGTGTAGTATCTATCAAATCTGAGAGGAGGAAACTTAAGTGAACCGTTCAGAGACAGATCATGGCTGCAACACCTGTCCAAAGTGACGGGAAACAATCTCGAGCACCCTCCAGAGAAGGGCACTCTTCCTCACCAGAGTGCTCTTTGACCTGGTGCTTGGCTCACCTCTCCAAACCTGGATCAGGGACTGAAAATAATGGGCATGGAAAGGCAGACGCAGGCAGTGGCAGAGAAATGGACAAGAGGTCCAGAGTCTCTCAGTGGCGAGCTCTGGTTGCGATCCGCACACAGCACATCAAAGGTGACAAGGCTGGCATTGCCAGATTCAGAACTCAGGGTGGTCTCCGGCCCCTGCTGGACCTGCTTAAACACCCGGAGTGCTCCAGGAAAACACTGGACCTGGCTCTGAGCATCCTGGCCAACTGCTGCACTGAGATGGAGACACGTATAGAGGTGAAATAAAGAAATAAAGGAGGTTTTGAAAGCTGATTTGATTAAATCAGTCGTTAAGATGACTCATATCTGAATTGTTTTTCACTTTAGGTTCGTAAGCTTGATGGAATAAATATTGTGGGTAAGTGATATTCTACATTGTTATCATAGAAAAAAAGAAAATAAATAAATAAACACCTCATGGCATCTAATCTTAAACCTTTCTTGACTGTCTCAGTGGGGATCCTGAAGAGAAATGTGGCCCTGGAGACCGTCCAGAACCGAGCAGCCCGGGCTTTGGGAAACTTGGCCATGGACCCAGAGAGCTCTGCACTCATCCACTCTGCTGGTAAGTCTGAAATGTCAGTGTGTCTCACTGCATCAGTTTTAGTTGACAGGTCCGCATTTGAAATAAGAATTATAATACTGATTAACTGAGAATAATCATGTTTGGACTAATGGACAGGACTACAGATATTTTTAGTAACAATTAGTCAAATTGTTTTTTAGTTAATCAACAGGAAATTAATGTCATTTTTCCATCAGAAATACCAAACCGTCTCTCAAATGTGAGATTTTTTTCTTACATCATAGCAGACTGAATGTTTTTGGGTTTTGTGCTGATGGATGACATTTGATGATGTGCCCATCGCTATTTTCCAGAGCCGTTAACCACTCATTGTCAGTGTATAGAAATAACATATGTACAGAAATACATGTACATATGTTATGTCTTTGCAAGATTTATGTCCAGAGGTCACATGTGCCTTAATTGAACATTTCATATTTTTTCTTCTGTGTCCTCATATTATAAACCGTCCTCTTCTCTTCATACAGGTGGTGTTCCTCTTCTCCTCCTCTGTGTGTCTCTTTCCTCTGCCCCGTCCTCCCCCACTGCTGCTCCACCCAAAGACCCCTGTCCCAAACTGGAGTGCGCTCAGTCGGCTGCTCGGGCCCTCCTCTACCTCTCGGACACTCCCTCTAACCGCCTGTCATTGCTCACCCAAGGGACCTTATCTGCCCTCGCCCCTCTCATTGCTCCAGAATATCCCCTGGGGCTTAGGCGGGCAGCGCTCAGAACCCTACACGAGTTGACCCGGGGCTGTGGTGTCGAATGTGCCAGGGAGGTGTCCCGTTCCGGGGTCCTCGCTCAACTCGGCGCCATGGCGTCAGGGGAGTCAGGTAAACCCTTTGAAGAGCTAGCACTGAAAACTCTGGCCAACCTGTGCTCCCAAGGCTGCTTGCGCCCTCTGGTGGGGTCACTGGGGGTCATTCAGAAGTTCACAGAGGAAGTCAAAAGGGATCTGCTGAAGTCTGGAGTCTTCCTCAAGGCGCTGTGCTTGTGCTGCAAGGAGGCGGTCAACCGGGCCAAGGTGAAGGAGAGTGGTGGACTGGAGGTGATAAGTGGCTTTTTGTCTGCCCATCAGAATCATCCACTTTCCCGGCTTGCCATTCTGGCCTGTGTAGACTTTGTTTTCGATGAATCTGCCATGGAGCAGTTGCAGGAGTTAGGGCTGGTCCCTCTGCTTGTTGCACGACTGGTCAAGCTCACCAGAGGAGAGGAACAGTCTGCCGAGAAGATGGATGTGAGCATCACATCGAGCATGTCTCCCACTGAGCTCCTGCCCTCGTCATGTTTTGATTCTTTTGACTACCCCCCTCCTGAGGGCTACAGGAAGGAAGAAGCTGGTAGAGAGCAAGGTCTATGTTCATCTAGCTTTCAGAGTCTCAGGTATGTGAAATGAAATGCACAGTGTATTTTTCCTATCAATGATTTTATTTTTCTACTTTTTTCTGTTGTTTATCTACATCTTTAGTGTTCTCTCCCTCTTTCTCCCCAGGTCCTGGTTGGTGTCTGAGGGACTGATCTCTTCTGAGGGCGACCTGCTGGATTCCTCTGGTGTTGACGGGGAATGGGGGAGTCTTCAGATCCCATCCCCTCAAAACTCATCCCCAAACCCAGATTCCGGTTCTCTGAAAAACTCTTCTTCATCCAACCCTTCTCCCTCTTCTGCTTCTAAAAAATCAGCTCAGCCTTCCCCTGCATCCTCTTCAGCACAGCCCCAACTGTCGTCCCCGTGGAAATTCACTGATCCGCCTACCTCTAGTCCTCAGCACTCCAATGCCCTCACACCCCAAAATCAGCCCATGTCCTCTCCCACAAAAACAGCCCAGTCACCCATGTCTCCGTCAAAGTTCTCATCGCCTCACAGAAGGAGGCAGCGGGCTCATTCAGCAGCATCTTTGACTAAGGTCACTCTTGACACTCCTCCCTCTGTGCCCCGCCCGATGGCTTACCACCACCCTTACCACCCTGAACCCTGGACCGCAGAGTCTCCCATCCTGCTCCTGCTGTCGCGCTTCTCCCACTTCACCGACCCAAGTGCTGCTCTGGTCAGCCCAGGCGTCATGTCGGGCTTGCTCTACTACCTCACCCAGCACCAGGATCCCAGCAGCAGGTGCTTCCGTATGCTGTGCCGACTGAGCTGCAACCCAAACTGTTTGCAGGCGCTGGTCCGAACGGGCTCGGTGGCGTTGATTCGCCACCATCTCTGCCAGCGAGAGGGAGGGTTTGATGAAGAGGAGAGGCAGACGAACCGAGTGAAGGCCAAAGTCAAACAGCTGGGTAAGAAGATAACATTCTTTTAGAATAACTTTAGGACAGCTAAGAGGCATTGTTCTACAACACTGTTAAAGTACAACTTACTGTTTCCTTTTTTCTGTGTTATTATTATAATGTACAATATGTTATCGGTCAACTGATAGTAGAGACGCTGGATTTTACAATAACGTTGACAAATCTGGAGGAATAACGCTACTTTTTATATAGCTAAGCCTTAAATCAGGTCATTTTCATTTTATACACAAGCAGGTTTCTAACTGTATGCACACTGTCTGTGTAGGTGTTGCGCTTCTCAATAATCTGCGTGTCCAGTGTGAGTCTGGATTTGGCTCTGGGGTTCTTGCACATGTGATGCTGTCAGGCTCTGAGTCAGACAAGATGAACTGTGCCCTGTCTCTGCCACTAATCAGCAGGTGAGTAGGAGATGGAAATGAATATATATATAATATGTGCTTAGCAATAATTGGATTTCGGAATGAAAAATGTTCTGTTGTTCACTTTCTATGGGAAATCACTTATTCCAGTAAAACTTCACATCCTGATAAAACCTTCAGTCACTTTTTAAATTACTGAGTGAATGTATTTGTAAAATCAGAAAAATCACAAAGTGGTTATATTTGAACATTGCAAACCCTCTTTTTCTTCAACAGCAACAAGTCCCTGTTGAAGAAACTTCTTCTGGACAGCGGTGGGCTGCTCTTAGCTCTGCAGCCCCTTGGTTGCAATGATGATGTGCATGAAGACAGCGCTGCTGAATGTGGAAGGCTGCTTTCTGACTGGTTTAATTCAGCACATTCAGGCCTGACCTCTCAGGTCCACTCACTGTACTTCTCTCTCCTGATTGGATGCCTGTCTACCCTGACAGGCAGCATTAAAACTCAGCTTAACAAAAAACACGTAAATCCAGTTGTAACACAGTCAGCCAGTAAAATTGGCAGAGTTTCACCCCCTCCCTTAAAAAAGCCTCGGCTAGCTGGCTGTCCTTATAGCCTCTCAAACTTTGACCTCCTCTTGCTGCTGGACGATGGGACTCAGGTCCCAGCCAACAGGGAGGCTGTTGCTGGGGTGGAGGGGACAGACGTGGTGAGTTCTGAATACTTCAGGGCTCTGCTGAGAGGTGGATTTGGTGAAGCTCAGGGTAGTGCAGAAGAAGCCATTCACATCAGAGATGTTAGCATGGGTATGTTACTGCCGGTGCTGCATTACCTGCATGGGTGTCGCCTCACCAAGGACACAGGGACAACAGTGGAAGGGGATGAAGGAGAGAGGGGAGGACAGTGTCAGATTTTGGACTCATTAGTCCTTGAAGGACTGAGTGTCTCCTGTAAGGAGGCAGAGGAGCATTCGTCAGAAAGCGTGGCTTTCCAGAAAACACCTTTAGGTGAGACGATGATTGGAGCGTGTCTGTTTTTGGCGACTGATCTGCAGAGAGAGTTGGAGGCTGTCTGTGAGTCTCTTCTTCTGTCCTACTCAACCACGGCTGCATCGCCTCCAACAGAGGACAACGCTGAGAAGGCTGCATCTAGAATGGACGGAGAATGCCTCGAGTCGACCGAGGAGAACCTTGCTAATCGAACATCTGAGTTAGAGCTGACTGGTTCCGAGATGCAAACAGAAAATTTACCAGGACAGACGAAGAAACCAAACAGTTCCCGACAGCAAATACACAAAAAGATAACCTCTTTGGACCAGAGGACAATTAGAAGTGGCACTTCAGTTTCCAAATCAAGCAGTGCGTCAGTTGTGGACAAATCACTCTATCCAGAAAAGCTGAATTTGAGGCCAAAGAATGCGGTTAAAGGTTCAGCCCAGCCTCTGAAATCAGCAGCTCAGGACTCCTTTTCTTCCTCAAAAGCTGGCGGAGGAGGTGGGGCTCTGGCTGCTCTCCTCCCTCAGGTATACTGGTTTTCCCAATGCTACAGCTACCCAGCGTTGGGTCGGGCCTGCTTGTCTCTGCTGCTGGGCTGCCAGGACTGTCCTCGGCCCTTCTCGTCCTCCTCCCTTGCTGGGGATTGCCTTCGCAGACTAGCCAGAGAGGCCCACTGTGCAGAGACTCTGAAACAGGATGTACTGAATCTGGTCACGGTAGCGCTGAGTTGAGCAAGGAGGGTCGCACTGAGTGGAGCGATTGGTGGCATGACTTCAGAGGGTACAGATTAAGTGAGAGTCGACTCGGGGGGTCTTGATGTAAGCCTCTAGAAAAGTTGCCGTTGTATTCATTTCATAAAATAAGACATGCTGTATGAATTTCATCAGCACTAACAGAATTTGGAAGCATACATTTCTATTCAGTTTAAATGTAAATTGATATGAGCTGTAGCCCAGCATGACATTATTTTGTTATAATTTACTGTTGTTGGATTAGCTTCTAATGACATTTGTATTCAGATTTTTTTTTTTTTAACTTAATTTTTTCTATTTTTGGAAAAAGTCTAGAATTCATTTGATAAATGTCACTTAGCTGGAAGTACTGGAATTATCAGGGTTGGTCAAGGAACCAGTTGTTTATTTTGTACATAGAGATAATATGGAATAGCAGATATACAGTGTAAAGGTTTCACCTGCCCCATATAAATTTATGCTACTGAATATATTGTTGGAACATCACTTTGCTTTCAGTTTCTTCTGTTGGTGCGTGCGTATGTAGAATGGCCACAGCAATCTGACCGCGTGACTATATCTATATATATCTATCTATATCTATCTCTCTCTCTCTCTCTCTCTCTCTCTCTCTCTATATATATATATATATATATACATATATAAATATAATTAATGAACATTTCTGCTCTAGTGAGCATTTCCAGCAGCAGGTTGGTGTGTGTGGGACTGACTCCAAATAAATCTTTTATTACAGTAAACAAAGGCGCCGGCCTTTGTTTACTGTAATAAAAGATCATATCTTGAAGTGCAGTCATGTGGCACATGTTTTTGATAGTGTTTGGACAGTGATAGAGCTCTGTGGCCCAGAGGAATTTGCCTTGTCAGACTCACAGTACTTGAACATAACTCTTGGTTTTGGTCTTGGGATTTGTTGGCAATAAGAAAAATATACCGGCCCAATGCTTTAAAGCCTTTATGTGCAGCACATGAACATTTCTGACTTTGCCAACCCCCTAGTGGTAGTTTCAAAATAAAGCTCCATGAAAGACAGCAGTGTATTCTGTGACACTTGAAATAGCTGAACATGGTTCAGATAATGAGATGTAAAACCAGTCTTGTCTCAGAAACACATGCTGATTAAATTGAGCAATGCTCTGAGTAAAAAAGAAAAAACATAATGAAAACAGACTCATTATCACACAGCACAAAGTGATTTTATTCCTGTCTGGGTGCACCACTTAATGGCGGTACTGCTTGGCCTCTCTGTCGGTATAATTAAGCCAAGTACACTGCAGACTGGAGTTTTTTTCAAGCATGCTGCAGGACGCAGCTGAGAAATGTGACCGATCCTCTCAATGATGAGTTTCCTCGTAGCCACCAGGCAGGGCATTGGTGTGAGGGTTGTGGAACAGAGTGTGGTTTCCATCGCCCCAGGGAAATTTCTGGAGGGAGATATGTCAAGGTATTAGTAAAGCCAACACAAGTGGGGAAAAGTACCCACGTCATTACAAGTGCAGGCGAGTTGAGGCTCACCTTGGTGCGCATACGCAGGTGAGAATATGGCACAAATTCTTGCTGTACATGCGGATGGGCCTGGCCCTTCATGTGAGCGTTGAGCCAGCAGACACTAACACCCGGTATGGCCAAAATGAAGGTCAGGATCTTCCAGGTCTTTGCTGTGGAAAACACAACCAGCATAAACTACATGCATGAAGCACTGAATAGAGCCTGGTAATATCTGTTAGAACAATGCAAAGATAGAGTACAGCAACTCTCTCTCTCTGCTGAGCTCATATCAATAACAAAACACACGTCCTCATTATTTTCCAAAGAGCATGAAGGTGCGGGCCGGCTGCCAGCTCTGCAGACATTTCAGTTAGCAATAAGACTCGGTGGAGCTGTTGCATGCAGGAGCTCAGAATCTGGAGGCTTTGAAACATTTTTTGGTCGAGATGGTCGGTTGAAAACACTGACCTTTTCCCTCATGGCTTGACGCAGCAGCCAACACCTTGCGAGCAGCCAGAGCAGCTGGAGACACAGACATCTGCAGAGGTCGAAGAGGAAGAAGGAAAGTGCGACAAACATTTGCACTTTGAGGTGTAGCTACAGTTACGAATATCACACCTGAAGACACATGCTAACATGTTGAATGTGATAAGATTGTGACATTAACACTTTAATGTTATGCACAACCAAAAAAAAGTTTGTGCTAATATGTATTTTCATGTCAAAGGAGCCTTCGTAAGCTTTATACTGAGCCAAAAACAACAGATCAATTCTAAAATAATAAACCTCTGTGAACTAAGTCCTCTAGAAAACAGTCAGGGTTCAGGCCAGGCCAGGCCCACTACTGTTGCTGAGTATCAAGCACGGTGGTGACTCTGCTCTACATAAAATACAAGAAGATCAGGTGAAAACTTACTGTTCCTCACGCAGGCAATGTTCAGTATGTTTTATTATCCTCTTATTTTTCTGCCGGACCCTCCTTTCTGCTTGTTTGTCCTTCAGTGTGTCCTGAGCTGAACTCAGTGTGTCAGACTCCTCCCCATTTCAATCTGTCCCTGTTCCAAGTAATGTAGTTTATATTTGGGCAAGTGCAAAGGCGGGTTGATGTGTGACGAGGAGTAGGAGGGGGTGGGGGGTTGGTGCTGTGGAGGACATGGAGGCAAAGACTGAAGAAAGGACAGAGGGCTGATTAAACCTCACTGATGGCCCACACTAATGGAGAGGCCCTTTCACGTTTCTGCCATCATCGGTGTGGTAGTCTCGGTTGGACAGCAGCAGTGAGGGTCAGTCAGTCCTCACAGTCGATCACTGAAAGCACCTGTCGCTCAGCTGTGGGTCACAGTTGCAAAACAGTTTCAATTTTTTTGCGTTTTCGAATTCATTACTCAGACGTGTCTGTGCGTCGTCCATGGTTTGTCTTGTGTTTAGATTAACACTGAGACCCTGAAGTGAACTATTTTAGCCACTGAGGCCCAAACTAGTAAAGCAATTCCAGTGGGACTGAGAAACCTGTTAACTTACTATAATATACTAAATTATAAATATCAGTTACTATAATATAATAAAATGTAAATATCAGTTACATCCTCTAGGCTTTAAGGGTTTGAATGTCATTTATAACAGCATAATGAAAATGTCTTTTCAGAAAAATATGTCGGTGCAACATGTTTTAATGGGTTAAAGGTTATTTTTTATGACAAATTAAGTTGGTTTGTAATAGAAGAACAACAGCTACAGTCCAAATGTATATACACAGGAAAATAACAGTTTCAGAGGTGTGAGCTTTGACTTAGAGGGAACAGGAAAAGCTTGTCTGTAAGATACGACATCAGTCATATTAATCAGATATTGTGACACTTCATGATCTGGAAGTTTTAGTGAAAAAAATAACTTCGGAAATAGTTAAATACTTATTGTTAAAACAAAGAAGAAAGTCACTTTATTTTAATACGAACCATCCACCAGATGGAGTAGTGTTGCTGTGAGCGAACCCTTAAAGGCTCCTGTCCTGTGGTAATTTGAGTTTTACAAGCTCACTTCTGCAGTGGGGCTTCTGCCACTGGGGAGTTAATTAGTTTGGACTGCAAAAGCGACCCTTTTTCACCTTTAAAATAAAGCTGTGTCATACATTTTGATTTTGGCTTATTCACCTTCATAGAGCCTGGATTTTTTTTTTTTTTTTTTGCAGTCTTAAATTCAAAAGAGCAAAATGCATTTTACAGCTTTAAAAGGTCAGAACCTGTAATTTTCTGCATTTATGATTTGGCAAAAGTAGATTTTCATGCTAATTTCACACTGTTACTGTATAAAATAATCTCCACAAGCCGCAGCGTCTTGAGCGTTTGGGGATTTTCACACTGTTAGTGATGCCTTTGTCCTCTCTGTCTGGGCAGATTCAGGCTGCAGTGCAAACAGCAGCCAGAGCCAGCAGTGATGTCAGCCAGTCATGCAAGCAGCCAGTCTGAACGTCTAGCTCTTGTGTTATTGTAGGCAGATGTTAAACACCATCTTAGTTTGAGGGCTCTGTGCACAGACGTGTACGTGTACACACAGACATGTGGAGGTACCATATGCACATGCTGCAGGTGTGCGGCTGGAGCTGCTGAGGCCAAAACTTCAGTCTCTGCAACCATTTCAGGAGATTTTCACATCTGCAAGAATGTATGTTTGTGCTGTGTGTATGTCCTGCAATGTTTTTACTGGAATATAATGAATCTGTCTTACTAAACTGGTTACACTAGTATGATGTTTGCTATCCTACAAGAGGCAAGATGCTGTGCAGCCACACTCAGAATGAACTGACTCAACAGGTTTTCTACCTGAGCCTGATGAAGAGCAGCACTTCCAACAGTGGGTTTATACACACACACACAACAGCTGGAGGAAACACTGTAGACTCAACACAGCAATGTGCACAGGACTGACACAGACTGATGTGTAAATAACAAGGTGGGTAATCATAAAGTAAATATACATTTATATTTTGTGTTTTCCAAAAGTATTACGGTTTGCTTTTCTTGACTTTGTCCTCTTAATAGTCAGTTTGTCACCACTTATACATATTTTGAGTTCAGAGAATAAGGGATTTAAATCATCCTAGTATGTGTGTAAACTGAGCTCAGATGGGTTTACCCTCCACAACATCCCCCTAACGCCCACACAACCCTGTCTGTACACTCAATGCCAAGAGAAAGACAACTGTGGACTGTGTGCAATGCAGTAAGTGTGTGTGATGTTGGACAGGGGTGACGGCAGCCTGTGCCAGCTGTAATAGTCTGTCTGTCTTTCCCCTTGTAAATCTGTGTAGTTCCCGCTTTTCTGGGCACCGACCATAGTCCAGCGTTCACTTCAGAGTAGCTCACATCTAAGTGCTTTATTGAATTTATACTGTTTTTGGACCGAGACGTCATGGCAGCCATTCTTCTGGTGCTAATGTTGCAGAGACTTTCAGGACGTGAAACATGGTTTCAGTCAGGAGAAGGACACTGTAAAACGTTTGTAAAACTTGTTGAAAAGTACAGAAACATCACTGTGGGATGGACAATATGTGCACTTTCATTTTCTTTACATAAAAGTATTTGAAAATTCGCAGTGGCAACAATACAGACAGGTTAGGTTTGTGGCCCAGATGTGAAAGTGGAGGAGGACTCAGATTTTCTTTTGCTGTCAAGCAGTGGATTTAAATCTAGGTGGAACATACAGTTGAAGTGTGTTGGAATCACAGACACTGTGAAGGACACAGATGATAAATAATGACATGGAATATGACAGAGGCATAAATAAATATCGTCACATGGTAAAATTTAAACACTTGAATTAAGTCTTAATGATGATGACATGGCAAATATAATAATAAAGGTCAAAGACAGGAAATTGATCATATTAAAAAACTGAGATGAGATCTGCTGCGTAAAGCTAAAGCCATGTCACGGCCAGTTTTCAGTTGGCAGAGTCCTTTTCCTTCGACGTGAGCCTCTTTCTGTAGCAGAGAGAGCAGTAAGTGCAGTGATGAGCTCTCACAGAGGCTGAGTGCAGTAACTTTACCCTCGGGAGCAAGACAAAGCTGCCTTCATGGAAATTACACACTTCTACGGCAAAATATGTATTTTTTTTTATTTATAGTAAAACAAGTTCAGAAGATCAGATACAGGTTAGAGCTCAGCTCTGACCAAACATATAGTGACCACAGTCACAGTGGTGGTTTTTAGTGGCAACACAATGCTGAACTGAAACCAACTTGGTAACAGAATAAATGTGGTGGCACACTCCAGTCTCCATGTGGTGAAAGGCTGGTTTTCCTCTCAGGCTCATGCACTTATTTGATTTTAATTATAACTTATTTGAATCACGTTGCTGCTCTATACAAAATAACACAGAGCAGCTGAGTCTGATGTGACCTAATATGACGTTGGTGTTAAAGCTTGTGTAACAGTGGAATGACTTCTCTAAAGGCCTGAGTCTGTCTCGGACCACGGCTGTATGGCTTCAGACACTTGAGCAAACTGTGAGGAGTCAGAATCCACCATCAATATTATCCCAGTTGGACTGAGACAGCAGGGGATTTGCAGTGATGTGAGGGCCAACATTACTCTACACTGGAAACTTCCATACACTGTCCATCACATCATCTGGTCCTGTGCATTCACAGAGGGTAGGAAGAGGGTTCAGTGCCCGTTATCTGCAGTGTGGATGTTTGAAGTTGTAATATTTCCATATTTCCAGTGCTCTGAGAACTGCCTCTGAATAGCCACAACCAGATGTAACTTATTATGCCATTAAACGCTCGTGTCTTCTGATCAAAGCACATCTTATTTTATTTTCATGGGCAATTATTATATAAAAAGGCAATTAGACACCAGCTTCTTCCTTAAATAGGTCGAACTGTTGTCCTCGACCTTTGAAGAAAGATGCTTTATATCATTAAAATGAGCCTTGACAGGACGTTTTTCACACCTCACATTTGGAGTAATGTCAGTGTGGTGGTCCACCTGGTTTGCTTCATTCTCTCCTACTTTCTCTTTGTTCTGACATTTTTTGGCTCCTTTTGACCCAAAGGTCAGAGTTAAGTTTTGTTTTCTGGCTATGAGGTGGGTAAATTTGGTATTTGGTGATGTCTTTCAAAATGAAATGTACTGTATGGGCTGGGAGACTGATTTATTGTAAGCAGATTTCAGCTCTCACTACCCTCTGACCTCACCTGCTCAGCCAGACGCAGGTTCGGCTGAAACACCTGCATGAAGTTTTGTTCCAGCACGGTCGCTCTGTAGGTCTTTGTGTTCTTCCCCCAATTTGGATACGCTACATGGACCTGAACACTAACATTAGCCCCCTGGAGCTGGCCCACAGTGTGTAACAAGTTGGATGAGGGAGAGCATGAAACCTCCAATAAACACTGCTGTTCCAGTCCCCAGGCTGAGAAAAAAACTGCCAGAAAATACAAGATTAGAGCCTAGTTTTTCAGTTGAGACTCACAGGTTATGCGCATTTCTAACCTCCTCATCATGTATGGACTGGGGCAGTGTTTCTAATATGACAGACCACATTGAAACTGGCATCCAGATGTGTCTCCACAGACACTGCTCTCCCTGCTCACACACTGTCCTCTACGTAAATGAGCCTACCTCTGACCTCTGTTCCACCTCTGACAGCCATCAGCTCTTCTTTTCAGTTTCACGTCTTGAAAAATTGACGCTCTCCTCATGGATCTGTTTTTTCTTTTTGAATTTTTTTTAGGGACCTCTCAAACATGCAGACAGATAAATGTTTAGAGGTGAACCAGGGGCGACAGAGTCATGAGTCAGACGTGGGTTATGTTATTGTCTTATGCTCGGTACCACCAGGGGAGACGACGCGGTGGTCTACACATGTGACTTCAGTTTTCCTCAGGTGGCATAAAAACAGCTGGATTCTTTCAAAGCATGACCATCATATGTGGTTCTCCAGTCAGACGTTTGCATTGAGTGCTGCCGTGCCTAAGGTCAAGACATAAACTTAAACATTACATTGAGAAGTGGCTGTTGAACCAGAGACCTCCCGCACTATATGATATGAAGACCCTGGAGCTTGGTGTTGATACCGCCATGGGCCAATGCTACTTGTACACAGTCTCAGCAGACTGTAGTAACACACTGTGTCGCTCTCAAGAGCCCAGAGAGAGCTCACACACTGTTGAAGGGAGATTACAATGCTCCTCTGTCAAAAATTATGGAAACTCCTTCAAAATTATGTTTTAACTGAGGTGGCAGCCTCGACTGGTTATTTCTACAACACTGCAGTGTGTGTGTGTGTGTTTCCACATTAAACGTTTATTGTTGCATATTTTTCACTAATTTGTACAGTACCTGGCTCAGGTATCCACCCCACCCCCCACCCAACACACGCAAACACCAAAATGAAGTAATATTTACTCTGCAATTTCCCGAGTACTTTTTTCATCAGGATGTTTACTCTGCTTAAACAGATTCTGTTTGCTTGCGCTCATTCTTTCTCCCTTCTTGTTTTTAGGAGGTGTAATGTTTATTCTGTTAACAAAAACCAGCAGAAACGGGTCTGTTGTTGAACGGTTATTAACACGGGTGAGCTTGTTTGAGTTCAACCCATCTGTGATAATTGATGTCCGAGTGTGTGCGTTTGTAAATGTGTCTGTGTGTGTGAGAGCTGCTGTTCCTGATGCTTTTCCAACCTGACAAATGTATAATTATGGAGAAAACACTGCTTTGTGTGTGAAGATCTTTGACTGAGGTGCTGTCGAAAGCTTCCTAGTATGGGACACTTCTGGGAACTGCTCAGCTTGACCGCAGGGCCCTGCAGAGAAGGGTGTACCATCGACATGACACTCCCCACTGTGCAGGACCTACACACCAGAAGGCTGCACAACATCAGCTAGTTAGATTATGAAGCATCCTCTGCACCCCAGCAACAAACTGCCAGCCTCTGCACCCAGGCAAATGCCTCTGTAGCCACAAGCCCAAAACACAGAGAGGTTAAGAAAAAGCTTTCTTCCTCAGGCCGTCAGGATGACGTCCTTTTTCAAATCCTTATTTTTCTTTCCTGTCTTTTACGTCAACCTCTGGAACAGGCCACGCTGCATTTCACCACACGTATTTGTTGTGTATGTGACAAATAAACAGTTGAATCCTGAATCATGGACTCCTTGTGAGTCTTTCTGTTAACAGAGCAGCAAGTGACCGAGAAGTCCGACAGACACACCGGGTGTTTGCTCTTCAGCGCTGTCTTCACTGAGAAGGACGTCCTTTCTGGGTCTTAATCTACTGAAGGGGTTTTTAAGCCCAGTTGCTTTGCAGCTTTTGTTATCATGACAGAAAGTATTTGATCTGTACCCACTGAAACAGTCACTGAAACACTGTGATAAAACCTAACATTTGATACCATGATAACCCTTTAGCTGAAAAGCAGTCTGTCTCCTACATGTCTCATATTTTCTGTGTGCTACATGCCAAGCACAGAGATGGTTAAGAGAGGGTGTGAATCTTCAAGGTACAGGGGAAAATACAGAATCTCAGTTCCCATGTGTCTGTGCATTCTCAGCTAATGGAAATGGACCAGAATGGGCCTTTAGCTTTGCCCAATCAGACCAATGTCTGTGTGTTTAGAGGGCAGGACTGGTCAGTGGGAGTGTATCAGAGAGAAAATCATATAAAAGACACGAGGGGCTGCTGTGCCTTAAAAACCCATCCCTCTGTTTGTGTATCAGTCCATCAGCTGGTCTCTGTGCTGCTCGGTCTCCTCCATCATGCTGGTTCAAGCTCTGCTGCAGACCTCGCTGGTTCTCTGGTTGGCTCAGCAAACTCTGCAAGGCGGTAAGAAAAATACAGGCAGAACTCACAAATCACAGTCTTATCAACTCTTCTCCTCAGTTTTTGTCAAATGTGAGATCAGAGTTTGTAATACTTTACAGATTTGATTGTTTTTCGGCTTGTTCTTCACTCTATGTCAAAATACCAATTTATGCTTTACTGTGCTGTTGTTGAAAAAGATGGGATTAATACCTCTACTGGGATCTAACGCAAATTAGTACAAGTGTCAAGTATAATCACTTAAAAATCATCAGGTTCATCTGATTTGATTGATGCAGATTTCACAGGAAATTAAATTGTGCCACAAATATGGAATAGTTGTTGAAATAAACGAAATAATTATTATTGATTTTACCGAAACTGATTTTGCATTTGCATATGGTCTTTCTGTCTATATATCAAGTTATGGCTGTAGTTATCATGGTAAGTTGTAACATATACAAGAAGTAAGATTTCACACACTTAAAGCTCTGATGGATCAGGGTCTTCGGTGACTCACTCTCACTTACGTGTTAAATATCATGTCTGTGAGACAGAGAGAGAGAAGAGTACTGGACTATGTGGGTCGTGGGCTCCAGCATCAGTGGCAGCGGTTCATCTCATCTAATTTCTTTGAATCAAAAGATGCGGCGAAGAGGTGGCAGAGTGAGGCAAAATTTGACGACCAGTCGTGAGAAAGACTGACGGGCTCCACACAGTCGCTCTGCCTTTTCTCCTCTTCTGTTCACATCAATGGATTCCTGTGTCTCTTTCCTCCTGCTGCCCAATTAGGTTGCAGTAGTCATGAAACACCCAAGTGACATTTGTAACGCTCAGTTTGAATGTAGTCATCTATCAAAGGCCTTACTTTACTGTGAACAACAAAGAGGTAATATTAAAGGCCTGAAAGAAAAGTTTACCACAGTCTGTGCTGATCCATTTAAGGAGCAAATTGCCTCAGACTTTAATGGTACAGTGTTAATGTGTTTTCCCATTTTCAGGAGTTAAACCTCAGAGTGTTTCCTGGGGCAGAGTGCTGCCAGCCAGAGGTAAGTCAGAGGTTTTAAACGTTCTGTTTTAGATTAGCATTAGAAATTGTATTTGATTCTATGTTTTCATTGTATTTTTCTATTCTAAAGCCACAGACCAAGGCTTCATGATAGTAGAAACTTCTCTGAGCTCAAATAAGAGAAAAAAAACACTTTCCTTAAATGTGGAATTTACTTGTGTGTGTGTTTGGGTTTTACTTGTTCCTCAGGTGTTGGTGTTGGAGTAAAACCTGGAGGTCAGTGGTTTTCTTAGCATTCATTAAAACTCAATGGTTTACTAATGACTGAAGTACAAATATGTGGAATAAAAAAATAATTCCACAAGCCAAAGGAGATGATTACCTGACTTATACGTTTACATATAAAATCTGCAGTGTGTGTACTGTGCCACTCCAAAGTGTTCAACATTAAATAAACGAATAAATAAACAGTAATGAAACAGTCACATGAATTAATTGTGGAAAACATGTAAATTAAACGATGATTTATTTGTTGTGATGTTGTAGCATTTAACAATCCAGATGTGTCATGAGATTTGTTTAGTTATCACATTTGCATTGTTAATACTTGTACTTTTGCTGATGATGAACTGATTGTCTTTTCTCCTTCGTCTCAGCTACAGGTGCCCTCGGAGCACTGGGGAGCCGATACGGCAGCAAAGCAATGAAGACTGGAAGTATGTTCAGCTTTCCTCTTAACTTTCTGCACACTGCGCGGTCTTATATTTTACTTCAGATGAGTCATGTTTGTCTTTTCTTTTTTTTGAAATATCAGTTGGACGTTATCCTGGGGCTCAGCTTGGTGCTGGTAAGTTGTCCAGCATTAGTCAACCTGTAGAACTAACTGCACTCAGAAGCAGCCAAAAACAGTTTTACAGATCTCTGGTTTGCCAACTTTTAATCAAAATTACAAAAACAAAATATGGAGGACTTACTTACTTTAATGACCATGATGTGATTTATCTTCAGAGAGAAAAGTGAGACTTTATTTTTAAAAACTCCTGGTTGGAGCTCCTCCGTCCAGTCCCGCAGCAGAGAATCAACCTGTCTAAATTCTGAATGATGAGATTCTGCTTGTTCAACAACAATGTGCTCTTTGTATTATTTTCCCAGGAGGTTACAGATCTCTTGGATTAGGAGGCAGAGCAGGCCTGAAGCAGGGTGGATATGGAACCCAGGGAGCCTATGGTACATCAGTATAACCACTTTTAAAACCCTCACAGTCCACTTACTTTTTAATATGTTCCTCTGACTCATGTTGTGGATCACTGATATGCTCCATGTGGTTAATGATGCATCTTTCTTGTGACTGCAGGGGCCAGTCTGGGCCCAGGAATGGCTCTGGGTACTGGACTTACAAATGGACTGGGACTGGGCATGGGCCAGGGAGGGAAACGCGGTGAGACTGACATATAATGAAAAGAGTCATCTAATCTACGAGCTGATATTTTATATTAGATACTGAGGGCTCAGATTGAATGCATGAGTCCGAGTTCAGTAACATCTGATCCAAAATCTGATGACAGCATTAGCAGATTACACTAGAGTTTCTGAGTATTAAACTCTTAACAATTAGGGCTCAAACTTTAACTTTGATTGTTGTCAAGTTAATAATGTAAATTTGCTGTTTTTGAGAAGTAATTCAGACTTTAAGCCAAATTTTCAAGGGTTTTAAGAAACCTGGTGTGGTCTGTCACAAACTTTCTTCCATAAGAGGAAAACATTTACTGTGTTTTTTGTTATAGATGTTACACTAAAGCTCTCAAAAGAGCAAAGTCACCTGCAGTTGTGTTGTTATGTGGACGATCTGAGTGATGGTTTAGAAGGAAAAGAAGAAGGAAAGGATGAAGACAAATCTTACTCAAACAGTTGGTATCAGCTGCACAAATCTTTGTAAATAGAAATAAACTGTGTATTTTTCTGACTGTCCAGTTTATGGTGCTGGCCTTGGTACTTTGCCAGGTAAGTCATTATACGGTTTGGGCCACAATTTCCTTCCAGTGTTTTTGCAAATGAGAGTGTACACAGTGAAGTACGCTCTCTGTGAGCCCTCTGCTTGTTTGTTTGATAAATCTCAGCTAAGTGGCACTTTGCCATTGTCTGTGAACCTGATATATGGGGCAGATTGGATCTCAGAAAATAAATTATGTGTCCTTGAAAAACAGAAAAACCCGGGGCACTGGTGATGTAATCAGAGTGCTTGTCTGATTTAAAGCTTTTCTCCACGTCCTCTGAACTTGGCTCTTTGTTTTCTTGCCAGGATATGGGGCTTTAGCTGGCGTTGGCTATCCTGGAGCTCGACCAGGTAAGTGATGAATCCTGTCTTTCCTCAGCTCCCTTTACTTCTTCCATTCAGTTCATATGGGTATGCCAGAGGATGTGGTCTTAAACAGGTTGCACAAAAGAGATAATGTGATAATCAAAGTGTTTATCATCACATTCTAAGGTAGTCTTGCAAAACCACATCCAAACACAACCACTTGTCCTGTTCCACTGAGTGAAGGCCTTTTATTTCATCACCATTGCAGAGGTGCTCATCTTTTTAAACAGGTTAAAGACTGTAGGCCTGTTCGGCCATAGGGTCGACCTGAGTCTCTGTGAGTCAGTATGATGAGAGAAGTCAGTGACAGTTCCCTTATCTGCTGTCATTAGGAACTGGACTTGGGTATCCCACTGAACAGAAGGCTAAGGAACAAAAACCTGGTAAAACCTTCTCCACAGTCGTCTGTGGTGTTTTTGTTTGTTAGTCCGCTTCTGTCTTTGTCCTGTATGTAACCTCTGAGAAGCAGAAGATTTCTCTTACTGTTAATTAGGTTACGTAGGCTCAGTACACACTAATGACGGTGATAGTAAGGTTAATATGATATCGTGATAACTGTCGAAGCTGTATTTCACGCCATTTTTGCAGAACCTTTTCTAGAACTTTGCACATTTACTTTACTATACACACACATTTTATTTATTTATTTTTTGGGGGATGGGGGTTTGGAGGGGAGGGGTCAGGTCACTCTAAGCCATGACATTTTTAAAATCTCAAACTTTTTTCTGGTTCATAGTAATTGGTTTGTGTATGCAGTTTCATGAGCTGAGTGAAACTGCGCTGTGAAAGTAGAATTATTTAAATCTCTTGGCAAATGCTTTTCACTTTTAAAACTTTTGCTGTGTAGTGTAGATTCACAGTGTTTCTGCTTTCAATCATCATCAGTGTTTTATGAAGCTCTGTCTTTTATCACACACTGATGCCGTCTTTGTCTTGCGCTCGAACACTGGCGTGTTTTATGGCATTTCAACAATTTGCGATGGCGGCATTTTGTTGTCATGTCATGTTTTGTGTGTTGATGTCATTGCGCTGATGCAATGAGATGTACTACGTGTGGCTTCAGTTGTGTGTTGTTGTCTCAGTTCCTCTTTGTGGTGATGATTCTGTACTTTCTAAACTGGGCCAATTTCAGGCCATGATGGATTTTGTCTTGTCTCCATTTGGTCTTGAATTTCCTCCATTTGCGTACTGATTACTCTGTGGATGATGTGTTATATTGCATTGAATGCTCTGATACACACATCATTGACTCAAAGTAGTCTTTGAATTGAAAAAACATGCACAGAGCAGTACATATTTATGCCACTGGACTCTACAGTGTGCCGCTGACCCTCAAAGAAACTCTGTTTTCTCTGAGCCATGAAGAAGTCACATATGCATAATATTTTTCTGCCAGGTGTGTCTGCAGCAGATTTGGGTGGACCTCTGTTGGCCAGTCTGGGCCAAGCTGTTCAAGATCTGAAGACAGAAAAGAGCAGAGCACTTGCTTCTTTGCACGGAAAAAGAGACACGACTCTTGGGCCTCAAATGCCGTTTGGAAGAGGCAGTATTCTTGGTCCTTCTGCACCTGAATTACAAGCAGGAGGGGAGGTCAAAAGCCTTGATCCAGTAGTTAAGTCATCAAGTCTCGGATCTGCAATACCTTTTGATAAACAGGGTAAAAGTCTTGGCCTGGCTGTTTCACAAGCCCAAGGAGGAGAAAGATGTGAGCCTAAGGTCTTGAAAAGAAAGAGCAGCACAAGCCATGGAGCCACATTGGCAGCTGGAGGAGTAAGACAGCAGCTGCCTCTTAGAACAGACAACATCAGAAGCCTGGGTTCTGCTTCCTCTCAGGCACAGAGTGCTAGAGACTATTATTCATCTATCCAACAAAATCAGCAAGTCCCAAACTGTGGATCCAGCAGTGATTTGTCAGATGTATTGGAAATCAATCACCATGAGCTTTTGGGATCAGAAACACAGAGGATTCAAAGTTTAGTGCCTCAGTCTCATCTTGGTAAAGACAGCAAACATCTTGGGCATGCAACTCCACAAGCACAAGGACAGAAAAGCCATCCACTGCCTCTTTCACAAACTCAAGATGTCAGAGCCAATACATTCTCCCTTCCAAAGGGTCAGGGAGCCAGAAACTATCTATCTGCTGTAGCAGACAGGCAGGGTGTCAAAGACCTTGGGCTCATGCCTAAAGACACAAATGGGCTTAGCATCCGCGGGACTGCTGCTGTAGAAAACCATAGTCGTGGGTCTCTAAATCTTCAGGTTCATGGAAGGGGGAGCTATCGACTGGCAATCCCACGTGCAGGTGCAGTGGAAGGGCAGGAAGCTAAAGGCTTCACTGCTGATGGTCAGGAAGCAAAGCCCCTTTATCAGGCTGAGCATGATGTCAAAGAGCCAAAAGCTTTCAATGTCCCAAGGCAGACTGGGAGGAATAACCAGGCAACACGTAAGAGCAAAGCTTTGTCTCTTTTTTCACCATCTCAGTTTCTTTTTTATTTCATATTCATCTTTTTTTCCATGGTTCATTTTTGAGGTCTATATTTGTCCTCTAATTTCCCCTTTCTATCAGTTATCCACCTGGGTAACTACAGATTATTGTATTTGCCTTTAAAATTTCCCACCACTGATTTTTTTTCCTTTACGTATAGTTAGTCATTTTATCTTTTTCGGGAGCTTGTAGCCTTTGCAAAGTAGAGTCTGGGCAAATCCATTTTCAGATTACTCTTCTGAAGTCTTGTCTTTATATAACTTTTAACTAACAATTACTGTTGGGCACTTTCTTTTATTCAGCATCAGGTAGCCATCCAATCTACCCAAGATGCACAAACTGTAAATGCAACCAAGCATCTTTGTCTCACTTGTAGTACATCCATGCAAATCTGTGATGTGGGTCTGAGCCAGGCAACAATCGTTGCTGTGGTTTTCAGGATATGGTAGTGGAGCTGAGGTTGACAATAATGCTGCAGTAGAAATGATAAACAAGTGCTTGTCCTTAATAAAACGACCTCCATGTCATGGGCCAGAAGCTCGAGTGACCAGCGGTACTAGCAACTAGCAACTGTCTCCTGGAATTGTGTCCTTGTGTAGTTTCACATTTGCATGCATGGAGAACCACAGCATCATCAAGCATTAATCATTGAGAGGTTTAAGCTTCGGACAGATCCTTAATTACAGAAATGATCAGCTGTCTGCTGTCTGGGCTGTGATCCAGGTAATATAACTCTGAATGGAGAGGGAATCATAGTGAACTGTCAGCTGCATGCCCCTGCGTGTCTGCATGAGTGCGCACTGTTTACCATGAAGTCGGGAATAATGCAAGTGATCAAAAACATCGGAAACATCTCAGAATTGAGCGTGCTGTGATGCAGCCTTGATTTGATGTGTTAAGAGTATAAATAGTAACTGTGTGTAAACAGTGTCACAGCATATTTTGCAGGTCTGAGGCTAATAACACTGAATCAAAATGCTTATAAGTGGAAGAGTCAGCAGCTTTTAGCCTTTTTTTATCTAATTGTTTTGTTTTTCTGGCCCAGTCATGGGTTGTATTGTTGAGTCTAACTGCACTTTCTCTTTTGGTGGAAAAATTTGAATACTTCTCAGTAACAGAATGGGTGCGGCTTCTGATTATACTAAATCAGCTGCACATCAAACAAACTGCCAACTTTGTGCCCATAGGTACAATTTGTTGGAGTGTTTTGAATGTAATGTAAAGTTTGTGTTTCAAAGTAGTAGTCCAGACGCTGTTTCACTTGTTCTGCTGCAAGCGATGGCAAAACCTAACACATCCAACAAAATCTCTGTGTCTCATTCACTGTGTGTCTGTCTGGTTTACCTATGATTCATGGAGTGCGTTTCAGGTTGTCACATTCTGTTATTTCGAAGATCCACCATCTGGTGTTTTTAGGATTCAGTCCAGGAAAATCCCTGCCCAATGGAGAGGGCGCTCAAACCATCGAAGGCTCTCAGAGATGTCAGAAACAGAAACTACTGAATTAGATTGGATGTCACAATTTTCCAAACCTGATCGTGATAGCTGGCATTACAGTAACTTCAACCAAAAGCCACACGTTGTGTTTATTGCGTATTACTCTATAAATGTTGGCTGTAGAGTTTTATAAAAACACTGGAGATCATGTGCCTCGAGGCTTTTTGCTGAGCTTGTGCCGACTCTCTCCACAGGTTATCTTGGTGGAGCAGGAAATTATCTGGGAGCAGGCCTGGGCCCTGGTGGCTATGGAGCAGGTAAATGTTAGCAGGGCTTTTCAGCAGATGGAGATTCTGATGCTGTATATTTACAGTACCTGTGTTAAAGGTTTCCCCTGCACTGTCCACAGCTTTGGGACAGGGAGCGTACCTGGGTGGTGCAGCTGGCACACTTGGAGGTAAGCGCGTAGATTTTCCTTCATTACTCTTTTCTTTTTTTGTGACTGAGTGTGTCCTAACTCTCTGTGAAATAAATCGTAGCTGCAGCTCTCGGACAGGGTGGGTATCCTCAAGGCGTCGCAGGGAAGTCAGCAGGTGAGGCTGAGGATAATTCTTTTACCTGTCTCAACTTACATCCTTTCTCCAGCTTATTCTCATTCAGTCTTTGCTTGATATTTGCTTTCTTGTTGCGAGAGCGAGTTAGATGAGATTGATGCACCTTTGGACAGAGCCAGACAAGCTGTTTCCCCTGTTACCATACTTTGTGCAAAGCTAAGCTAGCTGGCCACTGGTTATAGCCCAACAGTGCAGACATAATGTTGGCATTAATCTTCTTTTCTAACTCTCGGCAAGAAAGCGATCAAGTTTATATCCCCAAGGGCCTCCTCCACAGCTCCCATGACACTGTGCAAATGCACAAGCTTGTATGGAAAAACAGGCTTAAGAAAATCCGGATTTTTCTCCGCCGGATTTTAATGTTCAGTTTGTGACTGGAGGCGAGGACGCTCAGAAGATTGTGTGTCAGATATCAGGAAACCAGCTGTTACTACTACTTTGCCTTGTAAACCAATCATTTGCTTGTGAGTCTTACTTGGAAAAAAAAAGCAGTTCATCTTCACCTTGCTTTAAAGGTCACACACGAGGCTGCTCCAGCATTTTCCCTCCCTTAATGTCGAGTAATCGACGGTCCTTTTAAAAAGTAGAATAAAATAACAACAACAAAGGATTTCTCACAAGCCGTTTCAGTCATTTCCAAACTGTTTCCAGTGAAAGTCAGTGTAAGGAGATCATTCTTTGTAGTCATGTCCTGTTTTGTGCTTGTTACTGGCTAAACATTGATATCCTTTGATAAGAAAATGAAAAAACAGTGACGGTTCGTTTGTCCCATACACTATGCTTTGAATGTGTGTTATCACAGGCTATGGTGACGGTGCAACAGGATACCTGGGTGCTGTAGCAGGCAATGGCTACGGTAAGAGGCGACTCATCAGAACGTGTGTTGAGAAGTTCAAATCCTACCAGTCAAACTGTGCAAGTCACAGATGGAAGCACAGAGAACAATTTAAACCAAAGAGCCAAAACTATAACTTTGAATGAACTTTGAATTTTCTCCCTGCAACGACAGAGGATCGTTCTCAATTCTCTTTGGTGTCAGAGGGAGTCTGCAGCAAAGCCATCACCGACAGGAGTGATGATAGTCAGTCAAGACAGGCTCATCCTTTATGTTTAGTGGGTTTCTTTGTTCTGTTCTCTCTGTAGGTGGAGATGCTGGTGCAAAAGCATGTGTGCATAACACTCGCTCAAACATTTCCCTTCCCTTTGGTGCTGGGTGTCATCAGAAATGTCAGAGACAGCAGTGAATTGAAAAGATTAGCGCAGAAATTCAGCTTTTCAATGTAAATGTTATTTTAACATGCAGCCCCTCCTCTCGACAGGTTATGGGAATGGTTACAGCGATGGGTACGGAGCTGGTGAGTGCTGTCTTAAAAAAACATGAAGGAAAGGGGTTGACTTGTGTACTTAAAGTCTCACAGACACAATTCTAGTGCTAATTAGAGTTATGTTTCAGGGCTTGGTTACCCTGCAGAGTTAGCTGATGATGGTGCTGAGAACAAAGCAGGGAAGAGAGAAGGTAACAGTTTTGAGGCGTCATAACCAGCTGAAACCGTGTAACAGGTGATGGCATTAACCCGTAGACGCTTAACCTGCTACAGCTGAAGAAATAAGAGGCCGTGAGGGGCGAAACACCTCCTCCGCTGAACATGTCCAGTGTGGTCTTTCATCCACTGGGTGTAGCTATTGTCTCTTATTTATAAAAGCTGACCACTTTTATTTCTGATTTCCTGCTCCTGTAGATGCTTTTCACAGCAGTTTCTCACAGGTTATGTGTGAATCACTTGATGAAGCAATGGCGTGTGACCTACTTGTTTATGCATTTTTTATTTCAGCCCTCAGTACAGGAGGCTACACTGGGCAGGTCCAGGGGCCATATGGTAAGAGATATAAGGATAGAGCAGTGGAGTTCCAACTAGAAAACAAACGTGGCGTAAAAACCGCAGCTAAAAATCTAAATCACCCTCATCTGTCTAACACATTTCAGCCAAACATTTTGAGAAAGCGTTGTGTCAAACCAACAGACGAGCTGCAGTGAAAATAACCTTATAACATGGGCTCTGTCTGAATATATTTTCCATGCTGCTGAAAGCTTGTCACTGAGGCCCCTCTTGTCTTTGCCAGGAGGACTCGGTGCAGGACTAGATTCAACTGGTGGCAAATATGGTGAGCGGCACTGACACGACTTCATCCTTCTGTCACACTGTTAGTCAGACTTCTGTCAGAGTGGTTTTTCCATTCATGAGTCACGCAGCTAACCGGTGAATAGAACAGAGCTGGCTGACACCCTGGTCAGATGAAAGGGTGAGAAGAGAGAAGAGATATGAGTCAGTCTTAGCATCTGATATTTTTTATTTTTTTTTTGCAGCAGGAGGAGCTGCTCAGGTTCCTTATGGTAACGCTCCAGTGATTCCCACCGGACTGGAAGGTAGGAGTGAGCAGTCACAGTCACATTTCTACAGTTAAAAAGCAGAGGTACATTATTTCCAGGTCACTGTCATTTTTGCGCTGCGGTTTTTGTACGAATAAATCTGAAAAGCTATACCATGTTACATAATGAGCTTTAGGAGATCTGGTAGGTGGGCTGTTTCCCACCGTTTCCTGTCTTTTTGCTAAGCTAAGCTAACCAACTGATGGCTCCAGCTCCAGCAATTACTGCACAGATGTGAGAGTCGTATCAACCTGCTCGTCAACTCTCGGCAAAAAAGAGAACAAGGAAATTTCCCATAAAAAAAGATGATCTAAAACAGTGTCTTTCTGCCTATTGGAAGAGGCAATGGTGTGAGCATAGTAATACACTCCAAGGCGTCCTGACACACAGAAATATTTCCCCTCTTTTCGCCTCCACTTATTTTCATATATCAGGTTGCTTTGGCGTGCATCATTTACATGAGATTTGAAAACTGAAATGATGTAGACTCAGTTTATTGTTGTGGTCAGTCACAGTTTTAAGGGCCTCACAATTCTGTCCGATACAACATCCACAACAAAACCAGCCTCAAGCCCTCAGTGATTTAAAGGAGCAAAATCCAAGAACAAATTAGAAAAATACACAACGTTCACATTTTTTTTACACCACACTCACTCATCCTGTTAGTTCACCACAATGTCACAGCTACCAGAACGGTTATATACTCATATTTATTCACATTTAACGTGCTTGTTGTTTCCGTAGGTGATGGGGGGTACCCGTACGCCGCTCAGCCGCTCAGCGTCAGTGCTGAAGGCGCCAAAACCTCCAGCAAATATGGTGAGAATGATGATGTGTAAGCTGTGAAGTGTGAGAAAAGGTGCGATGGAAAAAGTATTCATTTAACCCCCTGACACTGAAGCCCTCAGTCAAACAGACAATTGTGAGCTAAAAACACAAAGACGCAAACAAGAAGAAGAAGGAGAAGAAGAAGAAGAAGAAGAAGAAGAAGAAGAAGAAGAAGAAGAAGACGACTCTGACCACAGATTTTAAAAATTGTCATGAACTCAGACAGTTATCAATTCCCCCATGAATATAACCTTTTCTGACCTCTATCTTTGCATTAGGAGACAGGCAGTAGATAAATGTCTTGTGAACTGAGATAAAGTTGAGCTATGAAGCTGTGCTGTGTGTTTGTGGTTTTGACTGTTAGACTGTTTTATCTGTCTGTGCAGTATTTCTGTCTGTCTGACTCTGAACTCCAAGTCTCTACATGTTCTGTGTTGTTTCAGGAGCTGGTGCAGGATATGGAGCTCCACAAACAGGTGAATTCTCATGCCCTCTCTTGCCCAAAGAAACACACACACACACACACATACACACACACACATCCTTTCACAAAATCCACAGGTCCCCTACTGTGTGTCTTTTTGTCACACCAGTACATAACATTAAAATTCACCAAGTTGTTCCATGGGGATGACAGTGATAAGTATTCTTCATCTAATGCTATGAAGGATCCCCTTTAGCTGTGCTCATTCCTGCAAGACACCACATAAACAGATAAATATATTTTGTATACTCGTCTGTCCTGGTATTTGAAGTGCATTGTCTCTTCCATGTGTTTGATAAGGCTTTGGTGCACAGCTGGGAGCAACTCAAGATGCCTTGGGTAAATAAGAACACCAAAATCTTTCTCATTCATCATCAGCTTTTACTCGCTTTGTGGTTTCTGGTGACCTTTCACAATGTTAGTACCCACACAGCCACTTTGTGATGCTTCAGGATTTCAGTTCCTTTGCAAGTGTGTAAATATCACTGTGCTTCCTGCTAAAAACAAATGGAGCAAAGCTATTTTTGGAAAGTGAACACTGTACTCACAATTGTTCTTTTTTACATGCTCCGAACATGCACTTTTACTTAAATTGCTTTGCGCATAAAAAGTACAACTGCATGCATAATGGATTATTTTCCACTCAAGGGTTTGGAGTCTGCATAGTGAGTTGGCTGAGCCTTCAAAAAAGAGTCAAACCGTCCTTTTCTTTCAAGGTTTGAGCAAGCTGTTTCCTTCTGGGCACATTTTACAACATAGATTTGTGTTGATCTTTCCACAGGAGAGCAGACTGGCAAGTATGGTGGAGTGAACGGTGCCCTTGGAAACGGATACAAAGGTGAGAATGAAGGAAGGTTTACAACTGATGCATGAAGGTCCATTTAAAACAGCATAAAACTACTATAAGATTCCACCAAGTGGATGAAGCAGATTCTTGCACTAATGTTGTTAATGTTGTTTTGCATCATGTCACTGACCAAGCTTTTCCTGATTTGGTACCTCTGTGTTCCTCCCCTCTGCCCTCTTTGTCTCTTCTCTTTAACCAGGCTAATTCAACTGACCTGAACTTCTTCGAATGGATCGGTTTCATAACGTGTCCACTTTAATGTGTTTTGAAAGCTCTTTTTTTGTGTGTTTCACTCCGTTTTGTCCTGTTGTGTTGTCTGATTTGTCTTTTGTTTTATTTTTTTTCTTAACCCCTTTGTCCTTTTCTGTAAGTGGACATTTTTTTTAACCATGTCTGTTTGTCTCGTTGGTCCAAAACATGCAGAGCCCCACCTGTTTTATTCTGTCAGTGCTGAAGAAATGGTGGTGAGCAGGAACAAATGATGAGTGCAAGAAAATTGTGCCTGTTTTAAAACTTAATGTTGAAATGAATTATTTGCTGTTTTAATCCAATAAATTACATGTCACGTGATGTTGAATTGAAGCCTCTGGGTCACAACATTTTACATGTTATGTTTACCTGTACACATTGTTCTGTTTAATAGCATCAGAGAAGCTTCCTCCCCTCACAGGAAGTTTTACCACATCCTTTCTCATGTTGGCCAGGGCTCTCTTTGACAAACAGAACAACATTCAATTCAAAACTGAAGGTAATAAGATGAAACATCAAATACTACAAACAGTTCAGACATTGTTCTTTTATTGTGGTCAAACAAACATCATGCCAAGTAATAATGTGATTAAATGCATAAAACACACTGGCACGTTATATATATATATTTTATATATAATAAAATACTTAAATAAGTGATTGTGACAGATATGTTCTTTTTAAATCTGCAAATAATACAGCAGCATATAAAAAAGAAGACATAAATATGAGTAAAAGCTAAATAAAAGAGGAATGTTACAGTGTTCACCTCAGTAAAGCCAAACATAGGTGTTATATCACATCAACTTTGTGAGCCTCTGCAGTGAGACTCTGGTTTCTCTGTGAACCCGATTCGTCCACAAACACACCCATCTCTAACAGGATGGCCTTTGGAATAGGGTGGGCATGACGGGACACATACAGCTTCTTCAGACTTTGACTCATGGGTGAAGGGTTATACTCTGTGCATGAATGTCCGCTCAGACTCGGGGCACATTTCACCTCCCATTTGTAGAACAGCCGGCCATGCTGCAGATTACAGAGATCCTCCTTGACTCCAGCAGACAGAACTTGCTCACATTCTCCCAGCAGGTCGTCGTCCCAGTTGTTGTCTTCATCCCACACTTCAAATCTCACTCTTGGTCCTGAGGACAAATCCTGTGAGCCCAGGTCGAGGACTGTGCCCCAGTGTGGGTTGTTGTTGTTGTAAACGACTGGAGATCGCCAGACCATCTGCCCATTGAAGGACACCTTCACGTAACCGTCCGTGGCTGTGGTGTGGTCACCCCACAGACCAGAGCCCCGTTGCACGGTTATGATAACCCTTGCCATGCCCTTACGGGTCGGGCAGCAGTCTTGGTTTACAGCAGGCTCGTTGTGGCATTGGCAGACACAGGGATCTCTGGAGTCGCTCCTGACGCCGGCCTGACAGCGCTCACTGCAGTTCCTCCACAGACCTTTCTCCAGGATGTAATGGCTAATGGCTGAGCGCAGGTTCTTCCGGGCAGCTGTGTTCTCAGGCAGTAACTCATGAAGTGGGTTCAGGGAAGATGAAACTATGTCTGGATTCTGGGGTACTGTGTTTAGCCATTCCTTGTAGGCCGCTGGATCTTTTTCGGCAGAGAAGAGAAGATCTGGCTCTGTGGTATGACCCCCCTTTATTTCTGTGAACCTGTAGAGGAAAGAGTTGTT
>JBBMJY010000010.1:3004353-3027239 GCA_037833715.1 Toxotes lorentzi | reverse complement strand
GCAAATTCAGCTTCTTTGCACTGTGTGGGTGTCCCATCTGTGCATGACTGATACGTCCACTGAGGGAGGGTCAGCATAAGGCTGGTACAGATGTAAGTATTCAGCAGAAACATGCTGCTAAGTTGGGCGGCTAATGCAAACTGAAAGTTTATCCTGGAGAAAGAAACAATTTTAGTTAAACAAGCATAAGCAGGTGAAGAAGACTCATCTCTAAGCTGCTGCTTTTATCCAAGATTGTAGAAAAATTGTCTCCACACAACTGATTTAATTTATGAATAATAACAAAAGATGAGCTTGCTTCCATTGGAGACTTGAACTTTAATTCTTCTGCGTCTCAGTGCAGCCCTTAACATAGACTTAACACACTCAATATAAACTACTGTTTTTATGCAGATGATATTCAACTTTATGTTCGGACAAAGCCTCGCCACCAATTTGTCCCTTATTGTGTCTTGCTTTCCTGAAATCAGTAACGTGATGTCCAAGAATTTCAGAGAGAGAGAGAGAACAGAGATCAGCACTAACATTATTAACAGTCTGTGGTATATTCTGAGTTCCTTGTTTAATAATGTAGAAATCCTCGATCTCTGTGTCATTTTTGACACCAAGCTGTCATTTGATGCTCGAGTGACTAAAGTCCTGTTTTGTTTGGGTGATATACTATACTACAAGATTTGTTCACTCCTTTCTTTCACAGGTCTAGAGAAAATCATCCAAGCTTTTGCCTCCTCCAGACTTGACTACTGCGACGCAGGTTATTCTAGTCTCAACAGACAAAAGTATAAAGTATATGATTCATACAAAATGATGCTGTTGGGCTTTTCAGAGAAGCTACCTCAACACAGTTATCCTATATTTCACCGGTTGCCTGTGATTTTCAGGATCGGTTTTAAGATTTCACTTCCTTTTTATTTGTGATCTGCTGATTCCCTTTGAGTTCCCTACCAGTGTTTTTTCTTTTTTTTTTTTGTAATTGTTTTAATTATTTTATCTTATATCTTTCATTTTGCTTACTTTTTTATTCCTTCATTTACTGTAAAGCACTTTGTAACTTTGTTATATAAAAATTAAAATTAGGATGAGATAAAATACTACTACTACTAATAATAATAATGTCAGTAATTACATATCCAATATTTTCAAATAAAGTTTAAGAGCATGTCAAAATGGGCAGATTTTCAAAGACTCACCTCTGTCTTGCATGTGCATGGTGAATGCATCAATCTGAGTTTGAGCATCAATATAATACTTTGTGTTTTTAAAGACAAAGAAGGGGGTGTGATGAGAGGATGAGGTGACAAAGACAGGGGGGTTGACACTTTGATAGAAGAAAAGAAAAGCTGTCACTGCTCATCATTGGTGGTGGACTGTGGTCATTGGTGAGAAAAGGAGCCTGCACTATTAAGTTTCTCACAACCATGACAAACCTTTTGACAGATATAGTGAGAAAATCGTGGTGTTTCGGCAGCAAATACTGACATGTTTATTTATACATAACAAACAAAAAATGACATCTGAAACGGAGAAATTGACATACAGCAGAAAAACTGTTAAAATTACAGCAGCCAATGCAGATAGGAGAGGAGTGAAAATCTGAAGCGTGAAAGGAATATTTGTGCTCTTCACTTCACTCCACCACTTTCTGTGAACCTTAACCACAACTGATTAACATGTGGCGCTTTCAGAGTAAAGCCGGTCTTGTTTGTCAGGGTCCCACAGATGTGCAGCTGTCATAAGGTCCAAGCAGCAGAGAGGCATGAGAAGTGGAGGTGGTGTGATTCATCTAGTCAGTCCTCAACTGTCCTCTCCCATTAGAGGATTACAGCACCGCACTTGCTGCCTTCAAGTACTCCTGGGAAACGTCTAAGTCCAAGTGCATCTGTTACATTTGTGCACCGGTGGTGGAAAAATTTAACCTATAATCATAGTATTTGTGTTCTTTTCAAGTCAAGCACCACTTAGCATCGGTGAGATTCGAGTAGTTCGACTAGTTTTATTTCGTAATAATCAGCTGTAAGCGCAAGATCTTACAGTCTATTAGTCCTTCACATGTATTTTACAGTATATGATCACTCCTGTGCTTTTATTGTGAGCTGCATGGCAAAACCTCACTCATTAAGATGGACATATTCTTGTCATAGTCCTCCTCTATATAAACACAAAATGGCCCCTACTTAAATCATGTGACTTAAAGTTACTGGTTTCACCAGGCACCTGAATTTCTCATAATTATAACCTATTATTTCCATAATTTATATGTATATTTCCAATTAATATTTAAATATTTGCTTTCTCTGCTGCTATAATAGTTTTCAGAAAATTCAACATCTGGACCTTTGGAAAAGAAGGCCCGACATGATTTTTTACATCTGTAATTATAATATTACTACAGTACAGTTGTTGTAGTGAATACATTTATTATTAGTAGTAACTTACAAATTGTAGCTGTGCTTTTTTCCCAGTGAGCACAGGTGAGAACTATAATATTTCTGGCTGTATTGAAGGCAGCTACAGCTCGGTCAGTGTCGGCATTTACATTTGCCAAGTGCAAGCCAGCAGCATCAAACTACACTTAGTCAACCAAAATATTACAAGAAGTGAAAAGAATGCACCTACAAAATAAAATTTACTCTTTAGATTAAAACATTTTTGATGGGGTTTGAAAAGATGAGGTTGGATTAATAACCACAAAAAGTGAGCTTCTTCTTTGAGGAGGCAGGTCCCAAAAGTTTCAGGCCGGCTGCATGCCTGTTGGTCTGGGCAATTTAGTTAACTTTTGTTTTGGATTCTGGATTTTATGGACCTTGGTCTTGTGGTCTTGTAGAGCAGTACTGGCTGACAGAATATGTACACAGTGTACACAGGGCAGAAGGTAGAGGAAGGAGGGGGTCCGCTGTGGCCTAAGAACAAATATTTGCCTCGGGGCTCCCTTAAAGGCGTCATTATCTTGTGTGTTTATGTTAACCAGTTTCAGCTAAACTCAGCTGATCAATGAAAGGCCTTTCTGAGCACTGTGCCTTGATTCAACACCTGTGTGAAAATTTAAATCAATATAATTCCCTGCATTCAGACTGTGTACTACCACAGCAACCTGAACCTATTACATTCTGGGCAACACTTCTATAACAGTAGCACCAAATTCGGTCTTTACTTCAGTGTTTGAACCTGAGCTGAAAAATGTGGCATGTTTAACGATGCTGAAGTTTCACTTTCAGCAGTAAGGGAGAAAGTTAAGGGAAACTTAAATGACAATACTGAGCTACTAAATCTACATGTTTTTATCCACTTCTTGTCGTGATAGGGTGCTAGACATCCTACCTGAGGCCTTATCGCAGTTTAAAACCTGCTATCAGATTTGACGAACCTTTATCTTAGTTGAAAAAAGGTGGTTTTTGCACTCTTATCACAAATCAGTTGGAAGTTTCACAAAATGCATAGTGTATTTTGAACAGCCTTTACCTTCTCGGGTTTTATTTTGAAGATTGGGACCGGAAGTGTCGTTATTATTCCACGCAAATTGGCCGTTGTGTAGGGCAATGCAGGGGGACTTGAGGCCGCCAAGAAGGCTCCGCATTTCAAGGAATACAGCCGGTCAGAAATAATGGTGGAACGTAATTGGATAAAGCACATGTTGGAGAAACTGAGTACAACCTTCACGGACCGGGCCGTTTGTGTTTGGGATCAGTCGGCTCAAATTTCAGCGCCCTTATCCCTAGTCACAGGACGTCGGTAGCCGCCTGCCCGGCTTGCTAGCCCGCAGTCCTTCCCAAAATCTCCGCTCCGGAGTCACGGATCTCATCTGTTTTTAATAGCATTACGAAAGCTAGCGAGCCTCGCACGGAAACGGACCTGAGCATCTGATACCCAACTGCTTTCGTTACAGTAAAGGTATGACCCGCTAGTCCTCTACTGCAAATCTGACGCTAGGATCGAGCTAGCATCATCTGGAGTTGGATGGACCTGCGGCTCACACAGCATCCCTGCCCGCGGCGCGTTCAAGCCTGCGCTGCTGCGGCGGAATGCTAACTAAGGAGGAACAGGCTTTAACATGACGAGGAACATTTTGTCTCTCAACTGCCCGAGGCTTCCAGGAGCGACGCTGGCATTTTATACATGCCAAATGTAATGACCGTCCCGAGGTTGCACCATGTATGTGGCTGGCCGTGTCTGTCTCCAGCCCTGCGGATGACACTCACACAGGTACCGGCGTTTCAAAGCAAACAGCGGGGACGCGGACACACCGTCGCTGGGTAGCGCCGAGAGACTCAACGGGAGCTTGCTAGCGCCAAGCTAGGCGGCTAACAGCACAATATTTCAAAAAAAAAAAAAAAAATCCCAAACAAATACCAACACCAATGGTATCCCATAAGGTTTTAGTCGCAATAATCTTACTAAACGTGTATATAGGTGTACAGTCCATTTTTTACTTCTTCGGCGGCGTCCTATTAACGGTCTTGTTTGCTATGGCATTTTTAAATGGACCCAGGCTGCTGGACTGGGCGAGCTCACCTCCACATCTTCAGTTTAACAAATACGTCCTGACGGGATACCGGCCAATCTCCTCGGTGCAGGACTGCATCAGAAGCCTGTTTTACCTGCACAATGAACTTGGAAACATATACACTCATGGTGAGTACAAAAAAAAAATAAATAAATAAATAAATAAAAATAAATCAGCATGAGCTGCTTAGTCAGCAGATGAGAGTTTCTGTAGCGTGTGTGACTTTGAATATTAACCCTCATCAGTACAGATGCACAGCGGAAGGATGCCAAGCCACAAGACTCTGCACTGAAACCTGGACATTAATGTCTGATCACCATCCGATCACCCAGTATTAAAATACCTTTTGAGAGGGATATCAAGTTCTAAATGTGGGTTTGAATTTACACCCCTAGCAAAAGTACCTGTACTTAAGTGGAGCTGCCACAGTTAGTCAATTAATTGATCAGTCGTTTGACCGAATGTTAGTCAGAAACTGTTTTGATCGTTGAATAATTGTTTAAGTCATTTTTAGAGAAACACACACAAAAAAATGATGCCTTTAAATGTGAGATTTTTTTTTTTTTTTTTTTGGGATTGTGGACTGTTGGTTGGAACAAATTAGACATTCAGAGATGTCACATTGGGCTTTGTTCACCATGTTTGTGATTCATTCATCGAATAATTGTGAAAATAATCAACACATTAATCAGTAATAAAAATACTAAAAGTAAATCTTTAAAATCCACTGATATAATCTTTATTTTTTTTCTAATATTTTGATATAAAGATTTGTTTAACTGAACTGCTCATAACGGAAACTACCGGGAGTGGCTTTTTCATCTGGTCCAAAATGTCAGGGTTACACAATATGCTATTCTTGTAATAGGTTGGAGCAAGCCAAAATTTATTGCAGTCGCATGTTAATCTGTGAGGCCGATGTGTCATCTTGTTAGCAGTCTGCATGGGGTTGTTCTGTTTTCAGATTGATACGATCAGTCTGCCAGTAGCATGGCACACAGTGGCACGACTTGTTTATTTTGACCTCTCTTGCCTCCATTAAAATACATCCAATAGTAGTGTAGAACGCAGTACATCATCTGTGTGCATTGACTTCTGAGAATCTGACAACTTCCTCAGTCTGAAGGTCATCACTTCCTGGCTCTCCAACTTTCAGCAGTCACAGAATAAACTGCGGTAGTGATCATCAGGGACCAGTGATGTCCGCTGAGCACATGACCTCAAACGCACCATTGCCTATATAAGACAGCAATGTTTGTTCCACTGAAATTGAGAAGAAAAATGCAGAGGTGTTTGTAACTCTTCAGCTAAGTTTCATAAGCTGGTTCGTTTTGCATATAAACACAAAACATCCTGCCCGCAGCTGAGTTCATGCTGTGGGCCTTCAGAGGAGGGTCCTCTCCACCCGCCGAGTGGGGGGGGGGGGTGTTCACAGATAACACACTTAAAATAGATATGGCTTTGCCTTGTATCACCTGGCTGGGACAAACGCCTTGACATTGGGAAAGGCAGCGTGAGCAAAAATAAGGGGCAGGGAGTGGGATATGTGTGTCGTAGAGTGATAAATGATCGTAACAACTGTATGTGGATCAGATTTCAAGGTCTGGATTTTGCTCACGTAGCAGTGAGCACCTCCCCCCTTGCCAGATAGAGAAAGTTCAGTTGGAGCTATGTAGCCATTAGCAGTATGGGCCCTTTGCTGCATCAAAATAAGAGCTTAGTGTGAGCCTTGTCTTTCTCTCAAAGGTTTACACTGATAAGTTTGTGCCAATCAGGTAGGTTTCCCCTCTGCTCCACATTATTCTTGCTGGTGTCTGCACACACTCAGCAGCGTTGGGAGCCCTTCACAGTACATTTAAAAGAAAATGTACGCAGGCTCGGAAAGTCCTGAGCTAGATAATCCATCACAATAAACATGACACCTTAAATTGGTTCTCTCAGAGTTTCTTTGTTATTTTATGGTGCTTGAGCTGATAGTTTTCATGCCAGTGTGTTTGTTTCATGTCAGTCACAGGATGAATCAGAAAAAAAAAAACCCTTGTTGCTTTACAAATTTTACCGACACAATTATGTGATTACACACAGGATACACAGCAAAATGGAAATTAGATCTGTTAAGTACATGAAGGTTTGTTCCTGTTAATTGCTTGTGTTTCAGGTCTGTTTAAGTGTTGGGTCTTGACAGGAGCAAAAGATTAACTTTGTCTTTAATTACAGCAGGTAATTACAGGTAAAGCCAACGCTAATAACCTGTGCTCCCTCTGTTTCTTTACCCCTCTGCTCCCCAGGCATTCCTTTGGTTTGCTTCCTGGTGCTGCTGCCTCTCAATATTCCCTGGTCTCAGATCAGCGTCACGTGGTTGGGTGTGGTGCACTTTCTGGCTTGCCTGTCACCCCAGCTGGGCTCTGTGCTCTACCACCTCTTCATGAACCATGAGGGAGGGGAGCCCGTCTACCACACCCTCCTCAAGCTCGACGTGTGTGGAATCTGCATGATCAACACACTGGGTGAGTGTTCGTCTTGGACGCTCAGCAGGTTTCTTCACCGTTTATCATTTGGGATTCACTGTCGGCTGTCCCCCTGTTATTGCCGGTGTGTTTACTTTATGGGTGGAATTTTTCCTCATCGATTGTCAATGATTTACCACGGAAGTGATTTGCTTGGAGGTGTACCAGTATTGACTTTGTCAGGACAAATTTGACTGCTGAGTACTTTGCTAAGTCAGTTGGCCAGTGCAAGCAATGATCCAAGTTCTGAAATGATTATTGATCTGTCCATGCTGCCGATATTACCCTAATATAATAGAAAATGACAAGTTCACCATTTTGCACTTATCTATATGCTCATGTGCTTTGAACACACTTCGTAGATTGGCCTACTCTACACATTATACTGTCAATAATACAATAATAAATAAATTGTGAAGTGAGATTAGAAATGAGGTATTTTGGCCATCACAGTGTCTCTATACAACTTAAATGCCGTCTTAGACAATATTAATATAAAGCAGCTTTACCTGCGTGACAACATAAATAATAATTTATTTCCTAGAACACCACATTAACCACCTCTGACTCCGATTTAATTTAGCATGAAATCATATAATTGAGTCAAAAATAACGTGGTATTCTCGACCGTTGATCGACTAATGGGGCTTTCACATGACAAGTGTTAGGAGCTACATTTCACACCTATTCAGGCCGAAAAAAAACTGTGGCTTCGAATGAGGTTCACGCCCTGACCACTGAGCATTGTGAGTCAGGCGTTGCATTGCTGCTGAGTATGGTCCTCTGTGTCTGCACTGACTTTCATTTGTGTGTTTCCTTGTCTCAGGGGCTCTGCCCATTGTCTACAGTACACTGCTGTGCTACCCGTTCATCCGCACTGTTGCCCTGTTAGTCTACATCCTGCTGTCCAGCCACGCCATCTACTGTGCCGTGACGGCTCGGAGCAGTGTTCGCCGGCTGCGCTCCTTCGCCTGGCAGGCTCTTTTCCGCTTTTCCTTCTTCCTGCTGCGCTGGGTGGGCGTGGGCGGCGGCAGCCCCACCTCTCTACGCCACTTCCTCATGATGGACGCGCTGGCCGTGCTGGGCGGGGTCATCAACATCACACGCATCCCGGAACGCTTCCGCCCGGGCCTCTTTGACTACTGGTGCAACAGCCACCAGATTATGCATGTTCTGGTGGTGGGCTCCATCCTCTACCTGCACTGGGGCGTGCTGGACGACCTGCTGTGGATCAACAGCTACAACTGTCCCTCAGACTGACCCCGCCAGCAGCCCCCGTCTCCTCATAAGGAGCGCTGGGGTGTAAGAGTAAAGGACAGTCTTGGGGTAGGGGGTTGTCTGGAGAGGGAAGGGGAAACAGGGGAAATCAGGGGGAACTGACGCAGTGAGGCGAGACGTTATGTCGCCTGTGCATGTGGTCACCTCACGCGCTCAAACTCAGAATGTTCATATCTTCGTCCATCTCAGTACTGTGTGTGAATACAGGCATAGGTATGTCAAGTAACACGCACAAGCATTTTGACTCCCTCACTCGCCACAAACATGGACTCACACGTGTATACGGACACACACACACTCACTCACACACATACACACACACACTCACTCACGAAAATATAAAAGGAAATATTTTTAATCAGTAAATTTATCAGCTGTGTATTGAACACTATAAAGTCTTAGGTAAAGGCCCCAGTAAAGAGTTACTGTGGAGTTTGAAGCCTTTACTTGAGAACAGAAGTTTTACTTGAGCACTAGTTGATGTGGTTGATTACGACAGTCTGTGGCTAAATGATATTACATGCTCAAGTTCTCTTAGATGTCACTGTTGCTACCTATGCAGCACATCCATGTTTCAGCTCATGCACATCACATACACAACACAGACTCAGACTCCCTCACACCTATATTTTTATACTACATGTACATACTGTAAGTGCTGCACAAAGCACTCAGAGAGTTCTCACTTTGTCCATCTGACTGAATTTTACTGCACTGGTTGTTCTGTTTGTGTTTCCTTGTTTTCTGCCACTGCCTCTATCTCTGTGTGCGTCGGCCTGATCTGTGCTCACTGTCACATGAAGACGATGAGGCGATGAGGATGGGTGAGGGGGTTCATTCCTGAGTGTGTTGGCATGTTAGCAGTGAGTTTACTTGCTTTAGGTGGCTTGGACCACACGTTAGAATCAGTCGAGCAGTGTTATCAGCTTCGTTTGCACCTGAACTCAGTGCCAATGAAACTCAGGCATTTAGAATCAGAGAAGAAACTGCACACGTTTGTAGACTGTGTTGTTCAGAGGCATTACTGTTTGCCAAACTTCTGCTTGTCTTGTTGCTGTAAGGAAGATTTTCACCACTACTTCCTTTTATGTAAGATGAGGTTTTATAACGTTTGTGCTCGTTTGTTTTGTAGAGAACCACTCTAATTTACATTTTAATTTTTTTAGATGATAGTAGTGTCCAAAGATGACGTTAGGTTTAACACTGAAATGCCACCATATTTACATTAAATCTTAATGTACTTGTGGCAGCAGGATGCACTGATAGTTAATGGGTTGCCACAACAGTTGCCAACTTTTACAGCAACTTAAATGTAATTGTAAGTTCCTAATAAATTTTAAATATTTTTACACTGTAACTGTTCATAGAAACAAAACAAACAAAAACCAACCTACCTATTGGTGCAGTTTGCACAAAATACTGTCATGAAGAAATATATTTATTATGCTTTGTATTTAGTTGTAACTGTCTGCAGATATGGATAATAATTGTGTGTCTGTCATCTGCTTTAACGGTTTACGTTGTTGCTGTGCGGGTCAGGTCAGAGGTCGGAGAACATCTTTTGTGCAAATCCCGAGGATTAGCTTCTCATTTTCACCCTACACACTGTTTTTCCCCAGCGATTTTTGACTCCTCTGTCTCACAGTAAGAGACCTGTCTACGTGCACATGCCATTCACAACAATCAGCAAGGAAAAACGTTATGTGACTCTTAAATCTTGTGCAGTGTCAGTTTTCCTGAGGCTTGAAAGAATCTGATTGTACTGTATTTGGATGTTTACTTTTACACTGACCACAGATATTGATGGTCCATTGTTATTGCCACTTTATACTTGTTTGAATGCACAACATTTGCTCTGCAGCTGGATTTGTGTTCTGTGGCAGAGCATAGCTTGACTTGCACTTTTTTTTTAAACCCTAATAGAGGTCTGACACTTTCAAGTGTTTTTTAAGTGGTGGAGTATTTTATTAAGCTGCTGACCTAACTGAGCAGGAATGAACCCCGACACCCTCTTGTCATGAATAAGTTACAGGGTTCTGTGTGAATGTTCTTGATTGATTTGACTCTATTTTCCGCAGTAGTCTTTCAGTTACTGCTCGAGTAAAAGTAACTGTTGCTCCGTTCCTTCATGCTCAAGACTAGTGGTTGAAGCCTAATTTCTTTTCTAAAGGCAGACTGACTTTCTTAATGACATTGCACTTGTTTCCCATGCCAACAGTTGACAACAGCCGCCCACTGACTAGTTGCCAATCCAGCCACCCCCACTTCATCTTGCCAAATTAGCAGTGTCTGAGGTGTAGCACATCGTTTTCTTCCTGTGCTAACTCTGACTCATAGGTGAAGATGGATTTCCCACAGTCCTCGTCACGCACCTCATACTCAGACTGCCTCCCCCCTCCCCCCACCATCACTTCCCCACCCCTTGCCTTGATGAAGGGTCAGAAACTGTGCGTCTCCTAGTCTAACTCTGACACACTGATTATTACCTACTATGACGGTGGTACAATGTAAAAGCTGAAATTAATGTATTTTTGGCCACTGAATGAAACTGACAAAAATGCATGAACGTAGCTGTGAAACAGAAACTGATGTCTCATAGTGTTAGCTAACTGTTTGTTCATTGTAGCCATCCTCAGGCCGTTAACACACTTCTGGAAATGACTGCATGGGTAGACGGGGGCTGGGAGGGTTGCCGGTTGGTGGTTGGGGGTTAGGGCGTCTGGGGAAGACGATCGAACAGATCAGATCAGCGGCAATACATCACTATCAAATAAACTGCACTGTTCATTGTTCTCAAAAGGGCTTTGAATCAAAGTAAACTACAATTCTGAATCATATTTAAAGTCCATATAAATAATGTAAATACATGTATGTAGGTTATATATACATACAGTGCAGAAAATATACCCTTATTCATTTTTGATACATACACAGTATGTTAAGGAAAGAAAAATAAGAAGACATGGGTTTAATGGTTTGACATATATAAGCTGCTGCTCTCTTTCACAGCCAAAGCGAGATATGGGAGAGGGAAGTAGACGCAGCTCGGTGGTGGTGCTTCAGATTGATATTAAAGACGTGTGTTTGCTTAGCTATTTCCATATGTATGTGAACAACACAGAAAAAAACTGAACTTGTTTTCAGTTCTAATGTAGAGTTGTTTGACCTTTTGTGACCCTAACTAAGAATGCTTTTCATTATTTAAATGTAATCGCTGTTTTTAGACACGTGGGTTAAGACATTTGTGACCATCGCGGGGGATCTTGGCGGGCATGTGAATACCTCGTGACTACCACTGGTCTATCTATGCATTATCAGCCGAAGGATACGAAACCGTGAGGTCGATTTGTGTTTGTTAAAAAAAGAGCTCTCTGGTCTGCTGTAACGGAGGGCTTCACTCCAACATCCTGGGTCTCCCACTTCTCAGGGTGCCATAACAGTAGCTGTAACATCCAAGGCCCGACCTCTGCTGTCTGAGACATGGCTGTTAGATTTAAGGCTACCTCCACCTGCCTTCTTTGTCCAGTCTGTCCACATTATGAAGCTACGGAAAAGATTGGACAGAAGGGAAAGAGAAGGTGGAGAGGGGAGTTTTTCTCTGAAAACCATGTTACAGTAGTGGAACCTGGCCAGAAAAATTGGTCTTTGTCTTTTTTTTTGTCTGTATGTTAAATGAAAAAAAAAAACAACAAAAAAAACATGATGTATGAAAACATCACTAACAAAACAAAATTCTGTTTTTTTTTAAATATAACACAGGTGCCGGCTAGCCTGTTAATGACCTGTTTATAATGGATTACCTGTATTGTTATATACTGATAATTATGATTACTGTTATTCTGTGGATCCTAATAATGACACTGGTCTATATGTACAGATAATGAGACAAGCCCTTTCCTTTAGGATGAAGGGAGCTTTCTGGAGGGTCTGTCTGTTATTGTTTCTTCATATCTGCAATGTCGTGGCATTTTTACAATGACAAAGGAGTGGCTCCATCTAGTGGAAGTTCATGTGCACTGATGGAGGCATTACTGTAGCCATACTGCAGCCAAGTGCTGGCGTGCAGTTATTCTCTAGGGTTGTTAATTTATATTTCCAGACCATGTGTGTACACATGTGTGTATGAGCTCTCCTGCAGAACCCATACAAGCATGAAATCTGTATGTTGTCCGGTTTACTTTCTCCCGTTGCACTGACGGGGTGCTGATTGCATCCCCGGAGTGCCTCATCATCCAGTCTGTGCGCTTGCAAATTACCGTGCACAAACACAGACACACAGTTTGTCCCTGTGCTGTGGTTCACACATCTGTCCAACATTAGTGTCCTGTGTAACAGACAGGCTCTCACACTCCTCAGTCTCCAGCAATGATTGTGCAATAAACTGAAGTCTATATTTTTAAAAAATGCCTATAGGACATCTTTTTCATCCATTTTTAGTTTGAGAGATATGTGTGTGTGTGTGGGTGTGTGTGTGTGCATGTGATCTTTTGTTCTTCTTTCTTTGTGAGGGAGAACTTTTAGATCTGGAAAGTGGGGACATTTTGGCTGGTTCTCACAGCTTCAAGGCTGTTTGAATATGTAGACTTGCTTCTAGGGTTAGTTAGAGTTAGTGTAAAGGTCAAAGTTAGGACGAGGGGATAAGGCTGTGTAACCAGATTGTGTCTTTAGGTGGATCTTCCCAACAAAAATTTAGGCTGCATTCCAATGAATCAGACCTTCTTCTTTTCTCATTAGTATAGAGTTATCGTAGAGATTGAGATTGAGAAGCCTTACGTCTTACTTTTAATGTAACTTTACCAAAAAGACTTAGTTTATCAGTAATGTAAGCGTGAACTGGGGGCTGCTTTGGTGAAGACTGGGCGGGTTTGAGGTTCAGGGAATGCATTACATGCTCACAAGTGTGCATGTATAATTAGGACTGAATGTCCCCACAATGACAGAGGGAAAATCCCACAAAGTGAGGACACTACATGGCCTCAACTCAAATTCATGTAGTAAACCAGGCTTTATATCAAATGAGGACTCTCACAAGTAAGGAAGTATGTGTGCATGTGTGATACAGATTAAATGTCCTCACAATGATGTAAAGATTAGAAAGCAACAACCTTGCACAGGTTACCGCTCAGGTGTAAGAGTTTAAAAGGGCTCTACATCAATTCAGTATTCCCATAAAGTTGGGGAACATGCATGAGACAGTGGTCAGACGTTGAGCAGCAGAGGTCAAGATTTCTGAGTTTGGAGTTTGATGGGACAAACTCCAAAAAGGCCAGATCCTACATTTCCCATAATGCAAGTCAATTCACACACATCTTTCAAATTTGTCATCCGCAGTTTGGAAAGCAGAGTTTCTGTTAAGAAATTTAAAAAGTTAAAATTGGGTTTGGCGTGGGAATCCATCAGTCAGTTATGTGTAATATTAGTGAGATTAAGTGTTAAAGGATACATTTCATTGTTATATTGTCATCATCAATCAGTGTACAGAGAATCAAAAATAACTGATGACACAGTCATCTCATCACTTTCCCAACTGTCTCATAATGCTGCAGCAAAGGCTGCATTACAACCTTTCCTGTCAGATTTCAGGGTGAACTGCAGCTCCGCCCTCAGCTGCACGTCTCAGCAGTGCATCACTTCAAACTGGAGCCTCTGTGACCCGGTAATGCTTTTTAACCCTTTTTATGGTCACTGTGCTCATCGGAAATGAAGCGATTCTGATCTCAGGGTGAAACCTTAACATCAATCTGAACTTCATACAATCACAGCACACGCTCTTCTGACATCTTGATCTTGATATAATCTCACAAAAGATCTCAAAAACTCACACCGTCTTTCCCTTCATGTTGCCTTCTGCAGTTTTTCAACACCCAAATGTCACAGGAGACACCTCCCACTTCCACCTTCATTTGAAACTCTCACTTCCTCCGTTGTTTTGTGATGTACTTTAACATACTGTCGTCTTTAAGTCCTCATTCTGGTGGCAGGTTGTTTAGTGCAACGCTGGAACTCCTTGAGCTCAATCGCCCCCACACGACTCCCAGGTAGGCCTGCCACATCTGTCCGCAGTTTGTCTCACAGCTCGTTCACACCTGCAAAACATCTGAAGATTCATTTTATATATAATAGATGCATCTGTTATATCGCAGGTAAATAATAGGTAACCATAATCGAATGTCAGTGATTTGAGTTTAGCATTTTAGTTCCTAATGTTCCACATGGCCTGAGTTTCTCCTGTTTCAAGTTAGTGAATTGTTTCCTACTTTGTACCAGGCAGTGTTTTCCATCACAACACAGCGGGACTGTGATAGGGAGAGATTATTGACATGCATTTAGGCTCCTGATAAAATTACGGCTCACTCTATAAAGGATTATTAAATTAGGTGCAGGGCAGCCAGAGAGGTCTTGTGATGCACATGCAGCTCAACTGTTTTAGGCTTCTGAGTCTGAGCTTAGGCGCGGCTGCAGGTTTCAGGAAGTAAAATCTACAAATGGAGGTAAAGCAAATCCTATTCAGTGTTTTTGATTGATAGTACTGTTGCTAAATGGTGCACAGTTTGTTCATTTCACAGCTGGTACTTACTGAACTTCTAAAAAAAATTGGTTCCCATTCAGGTTTGGTTCCTGCTTTGATCAAGGCTGCATTCATTGTGTGTGTTCAGTATAAATGTACAGCTCGAGTGTGTGAATGACAAATTAGGCATGAGAGACAGATTAGTGGTTTTGTTGCTTGCTCTGAAGGATGTGGTGTAACTGCTGCTTTGGGCAGTTTATCAACCTTTGTAAGCACATGCATGTGCAGTCAACTGATGATAAGTAGCATTGTTTTTAATGTGTCATCTTCATTCTTGTGCACTTGCCTTTAGTGTGCACACTTACTTAAGTAGCACAAATTAAAGAGAGAGAGAAGGGGACAGAGTGCCGGTTACAGACTAGAGGAAGCAGTTGTGAAAGCTTTAGCTTCCTCTTTTTTTAAGCTTTCTGTCTTGTCTTTCAGCTGTGTCGTCAGCATTGTGTCTGTCAGTTTATTTCCACATGAAATCGAAAAGCATAAACAGAAAGGGACATTGGAGAATGTACTACATGTTACTATTTTAGGGAGTCTTATTTTATACATTCAAACCATGAGAGTTGGTCAAATCTCTTTGCAACATTAGAGACTATTTTTTATTAGAGCCTATTTCAAACACACACAAGTCTGTCATTTTCATTTTGATCTTTGATCTCATATTGCTTTATTTCCCAGTTCACCATGTCCAGGAAGGTTGTGAGGACCAGTAAGTTCCGTCACGTCTTTGGCCAGGCTGTGAAAGCTGACCAGTGCTACGATGACATCCGAATCTCCCAGATGACCTGGGATAGCAACTTCTGCTCTGTTAACCCCAAGTTTGTGGCCATGATTGTGGACGCCAGCGGCGGCGGAGCTTTCATGGTGCTGCCCCTGAGCAAGGTGGGTCACAGGAAACACCCTGGTTACAATGGCACAGAGAGGCAAATATTTCTCGACTTCTTATAAGACCATTTTTGGATGTGCTGATCATTTCAGATACAAGTTGGTGTTGATTTTTCTTTTTTTTAACACCATGCTTGCACTTGAAAATTTGAATGCTGCCAGTCACTATCACACATTCAGCTGAATAAGGAAGTTTGATGCCGGCTTTGAGTCTTTCTACACGTCACTCGCTCTGCTGTTGAGAAGTTTTCACCATATTAGGAGTTTGTTGCCAGCTCAGTCAGGGCAGGATGTGGCCTCAACCCGGTTATTCTGCAGTCATTTATGGTGTATGTGAGGTGGTTTGCAACTGCTTTACTGCATTTTATGTGCTTGAAAAAGTGTAAAATTGCGAATCTTGTGGACTTGTTAAAAGTCATCTAAACTTCTGAGTTTGTCAAAGTATGTGAACTAAAAGATCAAGATCACCTTCGTGCCATCTCAGCCTTGTGAATTTGATATATTTCGTGTATCTGCAGGTCTCGTAAAGTCCCTCAACAAAATTTGATCATCACCTTTTTTATGCCTTTTATGTGATTGTGGCAGTGAAGAGGGAGACAGGAAATGTGGGGAGAGAGAGAATATGGGAGTGACATGTAGTAAAAGAGACCTGCTGCTCAGGGCATTACACCCATGTGCTACGTGCCCTAACCATTCGGCTATGTGGTTGCCCCGAATTCAGACTTTTAAATCAAGCAGATGCAACATAAAAAAATAACTGTCATGATGCCCGGAGTCAGCTGTGATACCTACAAAGTTTGGGCCTTAGGAGAACCAAAGGAACCATGGGATTTCATCTTCATGCTCCTCTCTAACATGGTTACCAGACATTAGGAGTAATAGTAGTAGCTGTGAAATTTGTATCAGCTGACTATCAACTTCCTCGTCCCACCTAGACCAGATCATCCTGCTTTTTTTTTTAATCTTCATCCATCACAGTTGTAAATCACTTTGCAGTTTCTTTGTTTACCTTACAACCAATTCTTTTCATCCTTTACCTTTTGTAGCAGCCTTGTTTGTGTGTATGAGTTTTGGTTTTTGAGAGTTGAGTTCAGCATCCTTCTTTCTGTTTGTCCCGCTGCAGACAGGGCGTATCGACATGTCCTACCCCACTGTGTGTGGCCACACGGGTCCGGTCTTGGACATCGAGTTTTGTCCTCACAATGACAACATCATTGCCAGTGGTTCTGAGGACTGCAGTGTCATGGTAAGGCAACACAAATTTCAGTTTTCACTCAAGCACGACATGACCTATTCTCTGTGATTTGTAAGTCACGTGTCCAAATGTCTTTGCTGGTAAACAGATCTGGGAGATCCCGGATGGCGGACTGACCACCTCTCTCACAGATCCTGTTGTCAAGCTGGAAGGCCACTCCAAGCGTGTTGGCATCCTGAGCTGGCACCCCACAGCCCACAATGTGCTGATGAGTGCAGGTATTATCCACATTAAGCCTTCATGAACCCACTAAAAGCACAGCCACAGCTTACAGGGAGCTCCTGTGCAGAAATGTAGCTTGCGTATTCGAGGACCCAGGGCGGGATAATGTACGATATGTCACAGATTCTTTGCTGAATGAGGTTCACATCTTTGTCACACAGGAAGTTCTCAGAGCCTCCACCCACCTTCTTCACTCTGAGCACTGATCAGACACTTACTTAAATTTACAGCACTACACAGACTCCCTGAACCACTAAATCTGTCTGTGTCAGACAGTAAACTCATGCTAAAATAATACTACTGACAGCTAAGGCATATGCATATACACATACAACAAAACTCAATGTCCTTAATGTGAACTACAGGATTATGTAATCAGTAACAGGTTATGATGATTTCACTGTGATGCTCTGTATGTGGCGCTCAGTTTATTCCAAAGACGCTGGAAATGCAAAACATGTCACCTCTTGTGTGTACAGAGAGTTTTTGCCAGGAAAGTAAACAGAAACTCTGAATGGTGAGGAAAGTGATGTGAGAGCTTTCTGCATCATGTGAGTTACTGTGAATCCCTTCGCTTTCCATTTACCACTATTGCCACTGTTGCGTCCACGCAGGCTGCGATAACGTGGTGATCCTGTGGAACGTGGCTTGTGGGGAGGCGGTGGTGAGGATTGACACCATACACCCTGACCTCATCTACAGCGCCTGCTGGAACAGGGACGGCTCCAAGATTCTCACATCCTGCAAGGACAAGACCCTGAGGGTGCTGGACCCACGCAATGGCACCGTCCTCTTTGTAGGTTTCCTCCTCTGAACGTCTTTCCCTGTAACTCAGCTCTGTCACCACTGTCACTGCAGGTCGTTTTTAGTGACATAAATTAGCCATAATAATTAGGGCTTAAGGCTTAAAAGGTCAGAAAATAGTGAAAAATACATGTATTATTTTTTCCTTGTCTGACCATGAAAGATTTTCAGTTTGCTAAAATCTAAGACAAAAAGAAGCAAGAAAGCTGGAACAAGTAAATGTTTGGATGTTGAAAAATTGTATTTATTTAATTTTCTCATAGTGAGTAATTCTATGTAGCTTCTACAGCTGTTGGCTGAACACTTAAAAAAATAAGGAGTAATGGTGAATATATTATAAGCTCATAGCTCTGCCTGTAACACCTCCCACTCTGCTCTGCCTCACATATCAACAGGAGAAGGAGAAGCCTCATGAGGGATCCAGGCCTGTCAGGGCAGTGTTCGTGTCCGATGAGAAGATCCTCAGTACCGGCTTCAGTCGCATGAGTGAGAGGCAGGTGGCGCTGTGGGATCCGGTGAGTGACGACAACCAGCTTGTTCAAGTTCATAAAGACTTTTCTCTCCCAGTTCAGACTTTTCTCTCGCTTCTAACTGACTGACAATGGCTTGACTCAAGCTACGACTCATAACTGTTAATACAGTTTGCTCCACGCAAAGACAAAACCAAAAGTAAAGGGAAGCTCTCATATGAAATACATTAAACCGTTCAACCTTTGGCAGAAAAGTGTGTGGTAATGTAGAGCCCAGAAAATATCCCCTCCAGACATGTTTAAAATACTGTTCTACGAGAATTTGTATAATTACATCTTTTCCTACTCCTGCATTAAAACATCCAAAATCTATTGGTAAAATGAATGAAGGTTTTACTGCTGAGCACAAGATGTTTCCTTCTTAAAGCCTAAAGTGTAAAGTACACTCTCAGAGTATGTGACAAAATCCTGTTCTCGTACATGTAATTCCTAAATTTATGTTTAAGGTGAGCACAGAGAAACTTTCTCCCTTCAGCAGATGAATGTGAAAAGAGCCTTCAGGTGTTAAACCCTGCAGTTGTACTTGTACAGTTGTACTTTGTGGTGCATTCAGACTGTTAGTTATTTGTTACCGGGGAGTTATTTACTGTATTTACAACACTACCATTTCACAACAGCCATATTACAGCATTATGGGTGGAGTTGCTCTGCAGTATCCCACGTCAGGTTCAATTAAGTAAATCCTTGAGGTTACCTGCAGACTGCCCAGGAAGGCTTTTTTTTTAATCGAGATTATTTCATTTCATTTCTAATTCTGTGTATCTGAATCTCTTTTAACAGAAGAACTTTGCAGAACCATTGACCCTGCAGGAACTGGACACCAGTAGTGGCGTCCTTCTGCCGTTTTTTGACCCAGACACTGGCATCGTCTACCTCTGTGGCAAGGTTAGTTTTAGGCATTGAAATGATGCTTTTTATGTGTCTGTCTCGCACACACACACACACACACGCAGCTAACCTGTCACATCTTCGTCACAGGGGGACAGCAGCATCCGTTACTTTGAGGTGACAGATGAATCTCCCTATGTCCACTACCTCTCCATGTACAGCAGCAAGGAGAGCCAGAAGGGAATGGGATACATGCCCAAGAGGGGCTTGGAGGTCAACAAGTGTGAGATCGCCAGGTAATGACATTTCTGTCTTTATAAAAGCAAAAGAAGCTATTATGCTTTTAAGCATAGTAGCAGTGTGGCTCTAAGGGTGGCAGTGTCTGTTTGTTAGTTGTACCACTGCTTTGGTCTCAACAGCTACCCCCGCTCAGGATTTTCATCTAGCGCCATCATCAGGACAAATTTTGACAAATTTTTCGCCCCATTATTTTTGATTTATGACCAAATACCTGCAAAACTAATCTGGCAAAACCAAGCTGTGTACACTTTGTCGTAAACTGGTCTGATGCAAACATCCTGAACATATGAACAAATGTTTCTACCTTCAGGTTCTACAAACTCCATGAGAGGAAATGTGAGCCCATAGTCATGACGGTGCCACGCAAGGTAAAGTTTTAACAAAGCAAAGTAAACTTTTATCAGAGTTTATGGGTTTAAGTTCATGTGGTGCATCTCTGTCTTTAACTCACTCTTTCCTTCTGTGCCTGTGTAGTCTGATCTGTTCCAGGAGGACCTGTACCCGGACACCATCGGGCCCGAGCCCTCGATCGAAGCTGATGAGTGGTTTCAAGGAAAGAATGCCCAGCCTGTTCTGATATCTCTAAAGGATGGTTTTGTAGCAACCACCAAAGCCAAGGAGTTCAAAGTTCACAAGAGCCTCCTGAAGACCACGACTGCTTCTTCCGGCAGTCAACAGGACAGCAGTGGGGTGAGACATTCAGAACTAATACCATTTTATAATTAGGTTTAAACTGTTTTGTAGGTTTAAAGAGTTAACGAGGTTTTACAAAGAAAGATCAACTGAATAAAGTACAACAGTAAAATGCTACTTACACATTAAAGTGTAAAGGAATAATGATTGAATACTAAAATACACAGTATTTTATCTCTTTTTCTGTATAATGAGCTTTGCCTTTCTGCTTGTGATACTTTGAGTACATTTAGCTGATAATACTTCTGTACTTTTACTGAGATACTGTTGTGAACGCAGGACATTGTTTCCAATTTGGCATTGCATATTTTACTGAATGCTTCATCCACCACTGATTTAGCTGTAAATATTTTGACTGTTATTGTCAATAACTAAACTATTAGCCAAGTCTACAACAGGTTTCCAATCAGACTCCATCACATCCTAACTCTGTCTCTGTCTGTTTCTCAGGAGGTGCAGTCCTTGAGGAAGGAAGTGAAGGATCTCAAAGCAGCGATAGAGGAGCTGACCAAGCGTGTGAGTGAGCTGGAGAGCAAGCATTAAACTAGAGAAGTTTGATAAACGAGACAAATAAAATGAACAGCAGATATCAAGAGAGAAGCAGAGGAGCAAAGAAAGACGACGAGAGGGAGAAAACTGTTGTTAACTTCTGATTGCAGTGACACAAAGGGAGAGATTAAGGCAACAGATGTTATTAAACCTTTTCTTTGGGCATGAGGCTTGAATTTGTTTATTTGGTTTGATCAATTTAAATTTGTTTTTTATTTTAATATATGCTTTTAGTTTGAAATAAAGTCTTCTGTATTACGAAGATACATTTTTCACCCTGTTTTTTAAAAAACAAACACATGAAATACACATGAAACACATTTGAATAAGACCAACTTTTAATCATTTCTACTCATCATGATATATAATGAGAAACAAAACATTACATAAGTAATAACAAATGTTTTATAATGTGCAGTGAATTGTCATGTGGAAGGAATGTGTCATCAGAGAAGTACGCACAGATGCTCCCTGAAATGCCTTTGGTTGAGAACTATTTTGACAGTATATAAAAAAAAGTAAAGACATACAATAATGAGCTACTGCTGCATAAGAAAAGGTCATTTTGCTCGTTTATCTTTAAATCTTGAGTTCAAATATTAGACCATGAGAAAAAATTTCTTCTCACAAATACATTTTTAACATTTTCACAATCCTGAATTTTACTTAACTCTTTAAAGGCAGTTTTGAAGTCACAAAAGAAAAGCAAGGAGAATGCAGCAGTTTTGTAGCTCAGATAACATAGCTGATATTTGATGTGTGAAAGCATCAACCCAAATAAGACCTGTTTTATTGTGAGAAGTTTGATCATTTACAGCCTGTATACCATTTACATTCACATAGCTTATGCATCACCCAGCACCTGATAGTAAAACAGCTTGAAAAGTTAAACATCACCAGCATAACTTTGAATTCTTTAGAAAAAGCTAGAGTTAATACGTGATTTCAATATTTACAGACTTTTTTTTCTTCTCCAAAACAACCCCTGGTGTCATCCTCTCTCAAACTCCAGTTCCTTTCATAAAGGCACTACACGTAGTTTTTGCTGGGGGCAGAAGCGCTGTTGCTGTAGTACTTGGCGGTTCCCCCTGAACTGCCAGACCTGGGCCTACTGAAGCAGCACAGCAGAGCTCCAGCCAGAATGAGCAGCACGCCGGCCCCCCAGCCCACAAAGATACATGCTCCTAGCTCCCTCTTTTTGGAAGGAGGCACAAAGGGATCGTTGAAGTCTCGCACAATAATGTGTGCGGACCAGCTGACAGGGATGATCACCAGGAGGCCAGCCAGCAGTAGACCCACCCCGGCCACCAGGCTGATCTTGGTCTTTAAATCTTCGTTCTCCACGCACGTGGTGAAGTCGGCTCCGCAGAACAGGATGAGGACGCTGAGACAGCCGAACAAGCAGCTGATGATGGTCATGGCACGGGCTGCCTGCATCTCAGAGGTCAACTCCAGCAGGGAGTCGTAGTTCTTGCACTGCTGCTGGCCGGTACTCTGCATCGCACAGCTTGTCCACAGGCCCTCCTGATTGCTCTACTCACACACAGACAGAAAGAAAGAGAATGTCAGTCATTTCATATGTTATCCATGTCCAGACGTGTATTTCCATTTAATGCTGCTGTACACTTCTTCGCCCCCTACAGACGGACATATTGTAATTTTTACTCCATATTTATCTGACACCTTTAGTAACTTTACAAAGTCAGATTCACAAAACAAATAACAAGCTTATAAAATATGATGCACTGAACAGAATCGAACAGATCTTTATCGCCGTTGTCACAGGTACAGTCCAGTCAAAAAAAAATATATAACAACATTAGCAGCATACATAACACACACAGTCATACACACCCAGTCATTGCATAAAAACAGGATATTGCATATACATATATATATATATATATATATATATATATATATATATATTTTTTTTTTTTTTTTTCCACGTCGGGGGGTGTTATTGCCGTTG
>JBBMJY010000010.1:2988107-3004253 GCA_037833715.1 Toxotes lorentzi | reverse complement strand
GCCGCATTGAGGGTTGTTATTGCAGTTGGATAAAAACTGTGTTTGAGTCTATTTGTCCTTGCGTTTATTGATCTGTACCGTCTGCCTGAAGGCAACAGTTCAAACAGAAAGTGACCGGGAAGGTGGGTGTCCTGTTATAGTTAAACCACTCACCAGTTTGTTTAATAGAATCAGTTCCACCTCGACCAGTTAAAACACTAAAATACGACTTTTACAACGATGGATCAGTGATAATAATATACTATAAGTACATTTTCCTAACAATGTTTGCATACTCTTAGTATTTAGTGCTTTTACTTATGAAAAAAAACTCCATCAAAGTAAAATTAATAAATTCAGTGTGACTACTCTTACAAAATTGGAAAGTGTGGTCAGTGACGATTACACAGAATTAAAAGCCACATCTGTAATTTTTTTGACACGACTGATATACTGGAGAGCATCCCATTCATTACCATTCATAACCAGAGGTTGTTAGAGTTGCTCTTTACCTGTGCAGTCACGATGCTGGCTCCGGTGAAAGAGGTGACTTTCCAAGCAGGGACAACACAACATACGATGACCCCGATCAGGCCGAGCACCCCGATGGCCACACATACAATCTGAACTCCAACAGATCCCATTCTAGAAGAGAAAAAAACAGAGGTACGAGGGAGATAATTAGGCTGTTTCCTCTCATTTCCAGTACAGTGCTGCTTCTGGCCAAATTCTTTTGCTGGTCCCAGCCAGCTTTCTGAAGACGGTGAATCCCTTTTAAATTGCCTGTCCCAAGGTGCTAGGATGTTTATTTTTGTTTTTGCCTCATTGCATCACATATGATTCTCTAAGTCTTTTTTTAATTCTGCTTTTAATTCCTAGAAATTCCAGCACTCCCTCTTCTGGGCACGGAGGGGGGAGTTGGTGAATCTTTTCCACTGATCCAAGATATAAGAGTTGTTTTTCTCCAGATACACATACAGTCAGCTGTTCCCTCTGACAGGCCTTCACAAGACTTTGTTCCCTGGAGGTACAGTTTAAGACAAATGCATGTCCTGACAGGCCCTGGCCTCCTGGATCTTCTCTCAGCAATGTCTGTACCACTCCCTCACATGTTCTTACTTCAAAAATCTCTGCCTTACTCATTTATTTTAGGGTCCCTTTATTATTCATCTTCATATAGACAAAAAGTGTGAGTAAAAAAAAATCTAGAAGGAAATCTGAGGAATGTAAGACTACTGCGCTGTAGTATGATTAAAGATGATTGGGTCAGAGGAACTTTGACTAAGTTAAGAACATCAAATTAAATGCTTACCTGCAGTTGCTATATTTTGACAAATGTTATGATTTGAATTGGAAAAATGAAAACAAAATAATAAAATTATTTCGACTTAGAAATTCACGTACTCGGAAAAAAAAACCACACAATAAATTTCAAAATAAACCGATGAAATATGCTAACTTTGTGTGTGTGTGGGGGGTTTGTAGTAAATAATTTATGCGACAAATCTCATTTGTCCTTCATCCATGCAGACAATTGAAATAATCCTTTGCCACCTGTAAACACCCAGTCGAGACCACCTTTTTTTCATACATGTCTCACATTATACCCACAGTTCACCTTTAAACCAAGTCTCTTCCATTTCAAATTTTATGAAATAACAAAGAAGAGCCAATAACCCAGACAGGGCTGGAACAGCAGGCTAACTTGTGCTGGATTTAGACCAGGACAAAAATATCTTACTTTTAAGCGTATGTGACCCGCCCCAGATCACAAACTTTGAGAGCAGATTAAACACTGAAAACTAATGTGATGATGTGGGTCACCGGATTTAAAATCAGATGTTTTTTTATTCATATGCCTTATAGTTCTGTCATCGTTTCCTTATCCCTTAGTTTAATCTAAATATCTGTTCATGGATTTTTTTTTTAAACTACGTGACGTATGTTAGGCCCTGTTAAAACCATGATAAACAGGGGCACAGACAAAGACAACAAAAAGCCTTTCATGCCATTTTTTTCTTTTCCACTCTCACAGCTGTTTATTTGTACTTTTTGTGATTTTTGCTGGTGCCCATAAAAAGATATTCAACTAATCCTCAACCAATCCTTTCATCCTCTGTCATTTCAAGCTTTTGCAGAATCAGATCTCTTTTCAGAGCTCAGGGTGTCCATTTGAATAAAAAGTGGATAAAAAGGATGCATACCTTTTAATTCTGTGCCCTCTGAACCTGATGTGAAAATTGAAAAATTAGGTGCGGTGGTTCTCAAGGTCCTTCCTTTCTTCTGGTCTGTGCGTTGTTCTGAAGATGCTATTTTCTGATGTACAAGGCTTGTGTGTGATAAGAGGGGTATTTGTAGAAGAATGTGAGGTATAGGGTGGGGCTGAGCTCCTATAGGGGTGTACACAGAAGGACCTCAAGACCTCAAGACCAGACATGCCCAATACGTAAGTGAACCCTTTTGGTTGTGTCCATCACATCTTGCCAGAAAAAGAAATCTGAGTCATCTGGATGACTGTCTATGTTGCTCTCTACGCCCCTGCTCTGATCTAGATCAACCCCCCCACAACACCACACACACACCTACCTGTGTTGAAACTGTAGGGAGACTGATCTAGGAAACCGAGACTGAGTGGGTTTAGGATTTTGCGTAAGACCATCACCAGGGTTTCATGGATAATGGGAAGGGAAAAAATGAGGAAAAGATATGTTGTGAAACCAAATGTGTGTAGCCTCTGTGAGCACTCACATTCAGACAGAGTGACACATTCTCGCATAGTTTTGGTTTTGTAGTTTTGTGTACAAATTTAGATCTTAGTTTTCTGCATGACAAAATCTTATGTTCAGGGCAACAGAAACTCAAACACATATTTGAAACCTTACATGGATATTAACTGTATTATAATAACTGTTGCAACTGGTTACAACATAATAAGAGTAAATAATAATAAGCAGTTTATAAATGGTGTAACCAGAATTCCTTTAATAATGGCTTATAACTGATTTAAAGCATTTGTAAAGAATTTATTAACTATTAATGAAGCCATTATTTAAAAAACCTTCTAATGAACGGTACCCTAACAGAAAGTGGTGCCACATTGTCATAGATTTGAATCAAGCCTGATTAGAATATGAATGAAAACTTAAAACTCTGAGCCTCCTAAAAGTTTAAAACAGAGTTTTTGTGTTTCCTTTGACTGTGCAGGAGTTGCAGCTTAGAGTTTTGTTTTGTTTTTTATCAGTATATATAGCACACACAGAAATAGAATAGAGCAAGACATATACATACAAAGGTGGAAAAATTGTAAGAATAAACAAGAACAAAAGGGACAATGACACGTAACAAAGGGTATTGCACAGTAAAAATTAAATAAAAGAGATAAAAGTTAAGATTACAGGATTTCATGAGTTAGATCTGAGTATGTGGCAGCAGTAAGGCACTTTTAGGGTCCCAAACTTTGAGTCTGAAAAACAAACAAATAAAATAAAAGAGAAAAGAAAAGAAAACAATTTAAAGTATAAGTGTCACAGGGATGCCCCAAGCTAAGTAAGACACAACACACTGTGCTTTGTTTACCTCATTATCTGGCTGGCAGGTGGCTGGGCTGTTTGGTAACAAGTACTGATTAATGTTTGAGGCCTGTTGGTATTTAACTAATGTTGTCACATGTCTTTGTTGTCTTCTAGATAGGATATGCCACATGGACACGTGTATTTGGATATTTTTATTTTAATAATATGAGCTTCTTTGGCCTTATTAGTGTTTGGGTAATTATAAGATATAAGCCAGGTTTTTCCCGTTTATGTCATCAATGAGTGAAGCCCAGTAGAATTAACTTTTAGGAACCTTGTTTAATTGTAGTAAAGGTTTTTCTTGCGTTTCACGTTGTGTTTCCAATTGTCAACACTGGATGGCGCACTTCGAGCTCCCATTTAAATCTCCATTGATGTCGTTTGAAACTGCTGGGGGCGGGGTCTTAGACGGACCCGAAATGCATCCAATCAGTTGCGAGAGTGCGGGTTCTGAATTCTACTACGGACCAATCATGTTTTGAGAAATGTGTGAAGTGTTCGGTTTGATTCATCCTCCTGCGCTACCGTAGACACCTCGGTAGAAACGAACCTCCTTCAAAGTTCCTGGGGGAAGAGTGAAGGGACCTGGACAAACCACGGGAAGGGGCCAAGATTGAGCTCACAGGATAAATATATACACATTATTCTTCCCGGGAGGACTGGTGTTAAAGTGCATACAAGGTTCGGGGATTCTATCTGATTATAAGTTGTGTAACGGAGCTAACGTTAGCCGCGGTTCAGTTGTGCTGCTGCTAGTTTATATGAGTAGCTTACGTTACTTGGCTAGTTGCTACCTAGCTAGCTTGGTTAGCTCAAGCTCGTATAAGCTCATTGATTGTTCCATTCCGCCAACATTGCTCGACTAGCTCTGCGAGCCACTCGTTAGCTAACCGATGTGAGTTTACATATATGTTATTAGTCGATGTTAAAAGTGTGCGTCTCTTTTTCTTTCTGTTTTCGAAATCTAAGGTGCAACACGGAAAACCAAGGTCTCCACAGCCCGAGAACGTCAGAAAATAAAGAAAATGGCGGAGCCGGACAAATTAAACATCGACTCTATAATTCAGCGCCTCTTGGAAGGTGAGGGAGACCAAACCCACTGTACAGTACTGTACTTCGGTCAGATTGTGATGGATCTTTATAGTGGTGGAATTTGTATTTTATATAGCAGGTAGGTCAGCTGAAGTTAAAAGTAGTCCCGTTACGTTGTAGTAGTCTCGATGGCTGAATGTACATGAAAGGTTGTAGCCAAATCAACTCTTTTCTTTCCATATTGTTTAGCAAACGTTATTTGAATCGGGAGATCATTTTTTTTAATCGTAGTTATCCATTTCTGTTTTTAGCAAAGATGCCTTTTTAACGGCGTTTCGGTAAATCAGGGCAAAGAGGTGACGTTACATCACTGACACATTTAATGCAAATGACACCTTCTCATAATGCATTAGCATTTTCCATTCATTTCCATTTTCCAGGTGATGCTGGGCTGGGGTTTTCTTTTACTTTAGCTTAGAATAAGAGAAATCCCCAGTAGGGAAAATTACTTTTATTAGTTTTGACAGAGACTGTTTTCATATGTAGCTGTGAGGGATTATTACTTTCACTTGTAGATGTGTAGGCCTTTTGACCCTAGGTTACTGCTACAGCAGTCGTGTTCTCATAGTTTTTTTTAACCCCATTTGTTGTCCCTTCCCTTAGAGCTCTGCTCAGTTACTTGGACGGACTGTCCTGTGTTGTTCTTACTGTTTCCCAGTTGTATTGTGAAGGATCTGATTACCATTTGCAGTCATAACCTTTCCCAGAGGGACTCGATAATGAGGTGTACAAACAAAGATGCTTTGATTGGCACATGCTTGCTGTAACATTGTATGAAACTACTGGTCAGCCTTCTCTGCTTTTTGAGGCAAGGTATGAACAGCTTATATCCTTTCTTGTTGCTACTGAGCATTGTCATGTGGTCCTGAAAAGATTTTTTTTTTACGGGCATATACAGCATCGTTTTAAAAGTAGTTTATATGTTGTGAATACAAAATATATTCAAGTAAAACTTTTTAAAGTTTTAAACCAATGCTGTAGAATGGTGTGACATTCTTAAGGCAGATATAGTGATTGGTAATCTGTGTTGGCCCTACACAAACCGCTCCTGAGTTGTAGGTTTTAAATGTCTCAATGCCGACTGTATACAATGTGTGGAGACAGATTTGTTATGGTTGGAGTTGTGTGTGTATGAGGGAAAACGGGGCCGTTTTATCTTCACATCCACATGATGATTGTGTAACAGGAGCCCCGAGGACATCAAACAGAAGTATAAATCTTTTCAGGCCCAACAGTACAGTTCATCAAAAGAGCACAAGAAATAAGGTTGTGACCTCTGTAACTGTCCTTGTGAGGCAGGTGCACTGGATGGGGAATTTATGCCAGCTTCACACACGTACACTTATGTGTTTCCACTGTGTAACTGTTTTATAGAAACATCTTTGTGTGACTGTTTCACAGGAGCAACATCATGCTTGTCGGTTAGGGGTTAAAATTGCACCTTTAGTCCCAGTACGAAAAGATGTTGTTGCCAGTAAATGAGGAATGTTGGGTACAGAGAATTTTCCCAGGCCTTACACTGTTAATAAATGTGACCATAACCCTCTGTTTGTTTACCTTCTACATAAATATAGGCCCTGTCCAAGTGGCCTAAGCTGAGCTGATGGAGGTGATTGGGATTATTCAGAAATATGCATGTGCAGTCATAGTGGCTTCTTGCTGCAGTGTTTTGTACATGGATTGTTATACTGCGGCTGTGATAAGGTGTGTGTGCCAAACGCAGAAGAAGACAAACAAGCCTGTTTGTGGCAGTGTTTATATCCTCTTACGTAACTGACTTGACCTTTTTACTCGTCATTTGTGGTTTTATTGCTGAGAATAACCACTTGGCAGTTAATATTACTCTTACTGTTGATCTATTCTGTTTAAGACTACGGCAGGCTCAAGAATAGCTGGCCTTCTGCAGGTGCTGCATCAGAAGATTGATAAATTATCCCACACCAACTTAATCTCCTATGTGGACACCAATGGAACCCTCCTGCTTGCTGACTTGTTTCGAGACCAAACCAATTAAATGTGTTTGGATTGTAGGCGGTTTCAATTGGATTACTGTTGTAGATCTAGAGTGAACTCTAAGAGTGTGTGTTGTTAATAGCATGTCTGGAGAGTGCAACCTCATATAAGTCCAGGCACAGCACCCAGCACTGAGTCAGGAGCCCTGGACGAGACCAACTGTTGATTCCAGCACTCCTGACACCCCGATGACTTTTCTGTCGTGCTGGTCCAGCTCTTTGTTTTCTGTCCCCTGATCAGCCCAGTGGAAAGCCTTTTGTCTGTACACCTCGTGAAAAACTCACTGTTGCTCACTGGCTATGTGGCTGCTAACTTTGGAGTAAGCTCTGTCAGGGCTTAGCCTTCTGTAATCCAGGTTTAAAGTGACAAGCACTGCAGTATTTATACTTACTTTTACTGTTTAGGACTTTTCTTTTTGTTGTCGCTTGAGGATAGCGCCTTTATTCTACACCCATTTGTTGATTTCTATTCTACCCTCGCTCTGCTTACATCTGCTTTGCAAGTACTATTAAAATGTGATTACTTTCACTGACAGTTTTACTCACAGTGATCTGTGACTTTCTTCGGTTACAGCTCATTGTTTGGTTAAAAAAACATAATCTGTCCCTCTGTTTCCACATGTGTACAAGCAAAAGTTTTTCACCCTTACCTCCGACATAGCTTATCAGAGGTTGCCATATAAGGCTCTGTGTCCATATAGAGTCCTAATGAGGAGAGCCACCAAGAGAAAGAGCGCTGCACTTAGCGTCTTTTTTCAGAGCACTCTGTTTTTGTGCGGTATTTCTAATAAAAAATCTCTGAAGTTAATAAATAAATAGTAATATAGTAATATATCATACAACAACAGTGCTCTCTGGCATCCTGCCATAGAAAAACACTATTTGGACATCCAGCTAAGAGTTGACCTGCAGCAAGTTGTGGGGTTTGTTAACATTTATGGCATGTAATTAATTAACAATTGTAATAAAAGACGTCCTGATTTAAGATACCACAAGTTAATATGATTGAAATTAAGTTGATATGATTGAGAAAATGATGGTTTTGTGTTTAGAGAACATGCTCTGGTTCGTCATGGACGTTTGCCAGTAGTAAGGAAGCACAGAAACCGGTATTATCCATCCTTGATGTGCGTTGCTCGTTTGGCATATAAAGGCAAAAGCTTTTGTCCATTGGTCTGTTAAGCATTGAACATCTGACAACTGTGTAATCCATTTCATATACACATTAGAGCTCTGTTTACGCCCAGCTTGTACATACATTAACAGTTCAGTAGCCCGTGTAGAATCTGTTGGGTGGGAACGAGACTCCTCATTAGTCACCTGTATAGTTTGCGTTGAGTCTCTTTGGTATCAAGCAGCACATGTAGGAGTGGGGGGGGGGGGGTGTGATTGATTCTGTCAGTGATAACAAACAAACCAGATTCCAGACTCCGTCATCGTGTCCACGCCCTAAGGTTGGCACGTCAGTGGGCAAATATTTTGATCTGAATTATGAGCAGCAGTCCTGGTTTGGTGTAAACCTTTTGAGACTGAATGACTGTTGATGACCAGCAGTTGTTTTTTTTTGTTTTGTTTTTTTCAAGTGAAGTGTTTCTGCTACTGTAACTGATGTCGCACTCCTACCTTTTCCAGCATTTGAGACCATGACACCACACATTTGCTGTGATGTGTCATTTTTAAGACAAATAAACTGCCAGGAAAATAAATTGAGTCTCTTGTTTCAAGACTTAATCATGATTTGTGTTTGGCTCCGTTCAGTGTGTGTGTGGTAAACGTGTGAAAAAGTATAACAAGGAGAAACTTGACAGACCTGCTGAATTCCTCAGATGGTATCAGAGGAAGTAGCTGGATGACAGGAACAGAATGCTATCTCATCATTGCATAAATTTATATTTGACTTCAGTTTATGTTGCAAACAGTTTCTTGGCCTTCATTTTTGATGTGAAACAGTGTTATTAGATCTGATGGTGTGTCATTGTTTGTTTCTCAACAGTGCGTATTAAAGAGGCCTAATTATGTGTTTGCAGTGTCTTTGCTGCAGCTACATCAGCGACAGTTGGGAAGTGGGTTTTACATCTTTCCCCTCGCTTGGGTTTGAGCCACCGCTTAGCAGAAAGACTTGCTTTTGAGGCCGTCAGTGTCAGACTAGTTTCGACCCATCAGGTTTTCTCACATGTTGCATCTCTTTGCATGCCACACAGGCTCATCTTTTTGTGTTGTGTGTTGTTTTGTTTTGTTTTTTTTAACATTAAAGGTGAATCTTGTGTTCATTGCTTATGATGTGATTACCTGTTGAAGTGGCTGTTAGAGTGGACCGTGAACAGAATTTGCCAACATTTGGCTGGTGGGAGGTGTTAACTTTCCAGTCTGGTGGTCGGTCTCAAAATCCCTGGATCACATTGCATTGCTGTGCTTAATGTCAGTCTTTAGTCAGCCGTTCTTACAGCTCTGAGCGTAGGTGTGTCTTTGTGTTGTTACTGTGTCTCCTATAAAACGTCTGTCCCTTTATCTCCCTTGTTTTTTTTTTGTTTTTTTTTTCAGTCAAGGGCTCTCGGCCAGGGAAGAATGTCCAGTTGACAGAGAGCGAGATCCGTGGCCTTTGCCTCAAGTCCCGTGAAATCTTCCTGAGTCAACCAATCCTACTTGAGCTCGAGGCTCCCCTCAAAATCTGTGGTGAGTTTCACTGAAGCATCAGGACCAGGTGTGAAATATCATGAGGCTGCACTGTAGACTGATGGTGCAAGGCATGATGATCATTACGTGACGTTTTGTTCATGATTTGTCAGTTTTCTCATCTGTAATTGCCGCTTGTATCACTTGATAAGTGTGGAGTCTGCATGCAAAAGCAGCAACAGGCAGTAGCACTGACAGTTTGGTGTTTAAATTCTACTTCTCTGCTGCCCCCTGCAGGTGATGTCCATGGTCAGTACTATGATCTGCTCCGGCTGTTTGAATATGGAGGCTTCCCCCCAGAAAGCAACTACCTGTTCCTGGGTGACTATGTAGACCGAGGGAAGCAGTCTTTGGAGACTATATGCCTGCTTCTAGCTTACAAGATTAAATATCCAGAGAACTTTTTCCTGCTGCGTGGCAACCATGAATGCGCCTCTATTAATCGAATCTACGGCTTCTATGATGAGTGTAAGTGCACAGAACCTGTTAACAGAAAAAAACAAAAACAAATTTGCATTCTTGACTGTTCACTGAATTCTCATCCCTGCTGTTTTGCTGGTAGGTAAGCGACGGTATAACATTAAGCTGTGGAAGACCTTCACAGATTGCTTCAACTGTTTACCTGTGGCTGCCATCGTAGATGAGAAAATCTTCTGCTGTCACGGAGGTTGGTAGGCCTTAATATAAGATCCACTGTTGCTCACATTAGATGAAGAGAACCAGACGTGAAGTGTTCGTTCTCTACGTGTCCTCTCTCCAGGCCTCTCTCCTGATCTTCAGTCGATGGAGCAGATCCGCAGAGTAATGCGACCCACAGACGTGCCTGACCAGGGTTTGTTGTGTGACCTGCTGTGGGCCGATCCAGACAAAGATGTGATGGGCTGGGGTGAAAACGACCGTGGTGTCTCCTTCACATTCGGGGCAGATGTGGTGGCCAAATTTTTGCACAAACACGACATGGACCTAATATGCAGGGCACATCAGGTACTGTTTACGAGTCACTGTGTACAGATTAAAAGCCAGGAGGCTTTGTACCCCTGCTCAGTGAAGCTGTGGGAACGCGTATTTGTCCTCTTTCATTTTTTATGAAAGGAACTGTGGTACACCAATACTGGCTCCTGCAATCCATTATAACAACTCAGTCATTAATTCTGCCTTTACATAGAAAATAATGTTCAGTTTTGATCGACACTGTCAGAAAGGTATTAATTAACTGTATGTTTATTATTGAGGTTGTAGTTTGCAGTGATGTCGTACAGGACTGCATCATATTGAGAGATGTTTCTAATATTTTGAATTTCATCACTTACAAACAGGAGGGGGGAGGATTGTTAGAAACACATTAAAAAATAATTCAGTCCAGTACAACACCAGCACGAACTGCGACCTCACTGATAAACACACACTGCTGTATATCGTGTTGACCGTCTCATCTGTATCCTAAGGTGGTAGAAGACGGTTATGAGTTTTTCGCGAAGAGGCAGCTCGTCACCTTATTCTCGGCTCCCAACTACTGTGGAGAGTTTGACAACGCTGGCGCCATGATGAGTGTGGATGAGACGCTCATGTGCTCCTTCCAGGTGTGTGAATATATGTGTGTGTTGGGACATGAATCCTGGGTGACTGTGTTGTTGTGTGAATAGTATCTGTATGTTTCTGTGTAGAGGGTGCACAGGCTGCGAAAACAAATCTCCCTGTAGGACAGTAAAAAAAAAAAAAAAATAATAATAATAAAATGAAAAACATTTTCTTAGCGTGTTTGCTTTTTTCTTCTTTTAAAGCTTTTATCGTTTCACTTTATCTCGTTTAGCTTTTATAGTACAACATGAATACTGAAAACCAGTGTATCTCTCCTGTGAATCATCACGGGTTTAATATTCATTTCTGTAAAACTAATCGAGAACTTCTTCATCTCTCTCACAGATTCTGAAGCCAGCAGATAAGAAATTGTATCCTTATGGCGGAGGGGGAGGAATGGGATCTGGGAGACCGGTCACCCCGCCGCGAAATTCAGCCAAGGCCGCCAAGGCCAAGAAATAACACCCGCTGGGTCCCCCTCCAACAACCTGCCACCCCCCGGTCGACCCAACGCTCTTTTTTCCTCTACCTCCCAAACTTGTTTCTCCCTCGTCACCAAACAGCAACAAAGCAAACAAGTGTCCAGGGTTCAATCATGTTTTTTCTCTCTAAAACTATTTTTACCTGTTTGTTTGGCTGTTTGTGTGTAATTTCTGTGTGTGAATGTGTATAAGAAGTGAGAATGACACAGAGGCAGTTGCTGTATTCTGTATGTATGATTTTTTTTTCTTCCTTCTGTAGGCTACCCTCTGTTCTGTTTTCCTGTCATTTTGTAGAGATGGGCTCTTGCCTATCCGTGATGTAAATTCAAACCTGGGGGCAGGGGAGGAGGGGAAGGGGTAGAGCGGGGAGAGGAGCCTTAGCTGTTTATGTTAAGGCCCTGCACTGTTTAATGCTAAACACAAGCTTTTGTACATCCTGTTTCAGAGGTCTGTGTATGTCTGTGTGGTGGATGGGGAGGGAGCAGGGGTGGGGTCAAGTTGCACGGTCAAACGGTAACGGCACATACCAGACACTGGGTGCACAGGTGAAAATATGTGCACGTGAGTCCTTGGATGAAATGGATTCACAATGAGACAACATGTTTTTTTTTCTCTCTTCCTTTTGAAAACCAATGATTTGAGAACACAGTAATGGATGTGAAATAGTTTCGCTTCTTTTGTAGATACATGAAACTGACGTGGTTTGTTTTTTTTCCCCTTTGGTTTTTAGTTCACTGAAAGTTAAGATGAATAAAAATAACCATTTATTTGACTTGTACTATCATGCTGATCACTTTGTGTTTGCCATTGCTTTGTCCTGTCTGTTGGCGACCTTTGCCATGCATAGTGGCTGCTCTTGTCTGTGAGAGTGGATTGACAATACAAAGCAGCTTGAAGAGATGTTTTATGAATGAGGCTTACAAAAATGTAGAAGCTGGAAAGTGTCATTTTGGCCCATTTTGCATACAGTTAATAGAAAAGGGCATTTCACATGTCGCTTCAGTGTGATCTAGCCAAAGAAATGTCAGCCCAAAGCTGTCTTCAGAACCATACCTTACCTGTTTGATCACAAAAAAAGATCTTTCATTAGGAACCTCTTCAATGCCAAATGTTTATTTTTTCAAATGCTTGTTGGATGATTATGAAGTATGAGTAGTCAGTGAATTTTAGCAGGAGGACCGACAGGGAAAGGGAGTGAGGGGCTCCGTCACTGAGCTTCTGTCGCTCATTGCCTCACAAACGTAATGGGAGATCTGAAAGCTCACACCGCTCAGTATAATCCAGCATCACCGTGTGCAGTTAATATGTTCCACAGTTTATCTGACATTTAGTCTACGCTGAACTCTCACACAGTACTGTAGACCTGAGGCGCCTTCTGAAGAGAAAGTGGCTTGAAGGTTTTCCATATATTTTGCTGTGATCAAAGGGAGATGAGATGGTGAATCTTTCCAGTTTGAAGTGCTCTAGTCAAGTCCACTTCATTGGATCCATGAAAAAAAAAAACAAAGATGGGCCTCATTTAAATATAAAACCACACTGAATGGGTGTTGCATGCGAGCTAAAACTGGGAACATCAGAAATAAATTGAATAGCATACAGCCCTTTAAAACCTGATGGAGAGTCTGAGCACAAAATCCTTGTTTTACTGTAAGACAGGCATGATAATACACTCGAGATAATCATGTACAGCGTATTTTGCAATAAATATAGCTTAAAGTTTTATTTGCAATGTTGGGTAATTCCCAGATGAACAGCGACTGCTGTGTAGCTGTTAGTAAATCATTTTTGATGCTGCTTAGGTCGAGCTCTTTAAGACGTATTGGCAAGAATGTGGAAGTGCTTGTGCTTGCATTGCTTTTGACTGCAATCATCATTCTCAGTTGCTTGATCTACTTTGCTTTCGGCATCATGCTGTTGGGGCAGAAAAAAAGCATAACGAGCCATAGACAGAAAACTGAAACCTGAACCATCAAACCATTCTCAGCTGAATTCAGATTTAAGGACTTTTTTTTTTTTTTTTTTGAAAGTAGGAATAATCTCTTTTCACCACTTCATGTCACACACTGGCCATTTTACATCCCCTTCACTGTGTAAGTTCAGCAGAGTGAAAGCAGGTCATAGTTCAGCGCAGGCTGTTTGTTGCAACTGGTGAAAAAATATTTCTTTCCACAGTGTTTCAGGGGGCATCTCCCCCCCCCCACGGGGTTATATAATTAGTGTGTCTGGTTTTATTTGTCTACTGTCTGTCCTCATTCTTCCACCCTCGGTCCAAGTCTGAACACATGTGATTGCAGCTCTCCAGATTGCAAAGCCAGTAAATATTTGTCATGTCGAGTGTAGTGCCATAAGCACGCACTCAAGTGGAGGGTGGAGAAACTGAAGCTGAAATCCTGCCCCACCTTTCTCCCTCCATTTTCTCAGAGGTTTTCAACTCAGTACCACGGAAAATAAATGTTTTGTTTTTGTTTTGTTTTTAGAATGAAATCAGTGTAACTGTTGGTAAGTAATCAAAAAGTAAGGAACGAATGTTAAAGGATGCTTTGCTAACATACACTCATTTGCATATAGTGTATAGTGTAGGGTGGGCAGGTGAAGACATCATCATTGGACTTGTGTGCTCATGTGTGCTCATGTGTTCACATCCAGTAAGATCAACTCAGGAAGTGACATTAAAATTAAAATGAGGTTCAGTGGTGGGATTCACATACGAAGAAACACACATGTACAGGTCAGATGACTCCCAGTTTCTGTGCAGATTTTAAAGTGGCTAAGTTTAAAGGAGTTGAGCCTGACTTTGGCATGCTGGTTAGCCAACGGGGGAACCATGATTTCTTTCGATTTGTAAATGATACAGACCCACCTTCTGTGGATTCAGTTGATATGATATAGAATGAGATCTGAAAATGCACAGAAATGTATGGTATGAAAGTCTAATAGGCTACTTAAGAGTTAACACAAAGCATGAAAGATGATCTCTGTTAGGATGAGGTTGTCTTCATCAGTGTAAAACAACGAAGTGACCCCTGCCAGAGTTAATATAGCGCTAAAAAACATGGAACTTGTAGATCTCTGTTCTCTGAATAAACGGTCCAGTAAAGGCCTCTTCCATTCCCATTTCCATAGCTGTACAAACCTCTGCTAAATCATTTTTCAACTGTTACTCTATATTTACTGTTATTACCTCTAAGAATCTGCTCTTTCATTTTCTTTCTTTCTTTTTTTTTTGGTTCATATTGTTTTTACTGAAAAATTTAATACTAGATAGTGCAAGCTTCTTAGTGTAGGATTTTTTTAATCAATCAGGGATGTTTTGCACCATGCACTGTCGCTGGGTAGACATTAAATTGTTAGATTATTACAATTAAGAAATAAACAGAAATTAACAGTATTTTTTATTTGTTTTTCATTTGTTTTCAAATCAATCACAAATTGTCTCTGTTATGAGGTAGAAATAAAACATAGAATTTGTATTTTTGTGTCTGGTTTTCTTTTCAAATGTGATGACAGCTTGAGAAATATGAGACCTGATGTTTCACTTTCACTGGAAAAGTGAAAGCAGCGATCACCCATTGGGAAAGACTTGAAGGAGTGAAGTCATTTTTTCACTTTTGCCTCGAGGTTGACTTTTTTTTCTTGCACCTTTTCTTTTTCTCGTCACCTGGCTCAGATTGAACACAGGCACTTCACCAAATCAATAAGAGTCTGTCAATTTACCATGTTCAGTGTGAACTGGAAACAACATCAACAGGCAACACAGTCTTTCTTTGTTCATGTTGCCAGCCTCTTCCTTCCTCTTCTGACATAAAATTGGGGTTGAAGCTGGAGTTGGCTTCATGGTATGCTTCCGTCTCTGTGCCTGTCTTTATCTTTTCCCTTTTGCTTATCTTTTGTGGTTTTCTGTTACTCGTTGAGAAAGTCTCAGGGGCAATGAACCAAAACAAATGCATTAAGACATGCAATGTCTATGCAGTTAAAAAAATTTGAATTACTAGACAATGATGATGCATTTGCTGTGGTAAGGGTCCTTAAGGGAGAAGCTGTTTACCTTTTGCTTCAAGGAGGTGAAAGACTAACTGTGTGAAACCGGACCACTACTATCTGTGATGAATTCATTCAGCAATATAAAATTCCACAGTTGTGCCTTTGTGGTGATAGAGAGTTGGGTGCTTTCTGTCCTAAGTTCTTGGAGATTGCAGTTGCTGGGAGCTTGAATGCTTTGACACCCTGTAAAATATTCAGTGGCACTACTTTGGCTTTTTTACCAGTTGGAACCTGTCCACAGAATGAAAGGGAGGTGGTGGTTGAGTTGGTGGGGTGGGGCGCAGGGGGCTTCTTGATTTCCAAGACATTTCAACACTCCAGATGAACTGTTGGTCAAAATCCAAATTTTCAACCTCTCTTTCCCCAGCAGCTCTGGATACATTTTCCTTTGAAGGTGTAAGAGTTTGAACATTTTGACTGTTCAGTTAATGAATATGGTTACATTATTTAGTGTGTCTTACAATACATTTGAGTGTTAAGTGGAAATTAAATATTGCCTCTTAGATAGCAAATTTAAAATAATCTTTAAGAAAACATTCTCCCCAAATATTTACAAAAAGGAGTTAATCATAGATTAAAAGATCTGTCAAGTGTCCTTTGACAACCAAGATTCTAAAAATACATTTTTCATTCAAGCATAGGAAGTCGTGCACTATGTACATTTCAAACACTGTGAGAGATAACGTAGACTTTTAAAGTTCATGATCCCATATATAA
>JBBMJY010000010.1:2973552-2988073 GCA_037833715.1 Toxotes lorentzi | reverse complement strand
ACAAAATTAAATTGTACCTCTCTGAAACACTAATCCCATGTATTGATTACTCACTAATTGGAATTTAATGCAAATAATAATTGCATTTAATAATCCCAACCTTGGGCATCTGATTTACAGTACAGACGTGGCTCTGTGTGTTTCCTGTCTTATGGTAGCAGACAGGTTATGGTATCGTTCCGGCTGAGAGCATCTCTCCTGTGGATTCAGTGATCTTATGAAGCGGGTCCCTGCTGGGGCCACTGAGAGAAATACTCGCATCTGCTCAGTTATCAACATAGTAAAGCTAATACGCGGGCGGCCCCGCCCACGAGAAACCTCGACCAATAACAGAGCTGAAAATGCGGCTCCGGGTTTTGATTTGTAAAATTGACCTTGACCTCAGCGAATAGTGCAGCGCGTGGGCGTGGCCACTAATAGTTCGGTTGCGTTGGTCGTCGCTCATCAACTTTTGCTACTAGGCGAATCTTGGACAGAGCTAGTTGGCTAGCTATATAACATACACGTCTTGTGCTCATTTGTCGGCGTGTGCGGTGCATTTCTGCCCCTTGACACCCGGACTGGGTTTTGCAAGCGTCAACAAATCAGCAAATTCCAGAAGTGACGAGGGGACTCCATTTTCGTATGCGGTTGGTCGGGGTACCGGAAAGCTAGCTGGTTATGCTGCCAGGCTAACTTTCCCTGCTAAGCCTACGGGAGCCAGAGCAAGCAAGCAGCTTGCGATAAATTGTCTGTCTGACGATACTTTCGTTGACCACAAAAGACTCCCAGGTAGGTTTTTGAATGCCACTTGTCCAGTAGGCATCCCCGGCGGAGCGTATTGTTTCACATGTCGCCTCCCAGTACGTGCATTTCAGTAGCTATAGGATCCAGTCATGTTGCGTTAGCTGCAGACAGCTGGTTCTACCATGTTAGCTTCCTTACTCCTCAGCTGATAACCCAGCATAGTTGCCCTGCAAGGGGACATGCTAAGCTAATGTGCTGTGCAGGGTGAACCCAGGCGCATTCCTAACGCACACGTACCGTTATGGTTTACTCATCCGTGCAGGCGTAGCGGACTTGCACGACTTCAGCAAGTGAGCAAGCCACTTGTGTTTTGTCATTTGCAGACTGAGTCTGCAGAAGTGCACAGCTCCTACATGATTGTGGTTTGTTGTTGTTGTTGTTGTTGTTGTCATAGCGTTACTTTGACCCTGTGATTGCAGCATGCTGATGGTGGGAGGCAATGGACGGATGCACTAGAATGAGTGTGAAGGAGCTGTGTGAGACCGATGACCTGGCCACCGGTTTGGTGTTGGACCCTCTGCTGGGCTTCAGCACCCATAAGATGAACATCAGGTAACCTGTCAAGTCAAACAGTTTCGCAGTCCTAAAGTCTAATTAACCCCCGATCACGTCAGTTTTGAATCAAATGCTTATTAATTACTTCTGCGTGGTTCCTGCATCGATACAGTTCTTTCTCGGTCTTCAGACCGGTTGCACTCTCAGTTGTCAGTTTATTAGGTCCGTCTAGCTAAAACTATTGCAGTCTAATAGAGTGGTTGTGCATCAGGGAGGTTATAATGTTAAGGTTATATTGAAGTGGGCTGCTGTTCATGATGCTGTTGAACTGTATTGCATTTTACGGACTGGTGTCTGTTGTTTTTTTAAATAACTGAAACGCCTCTCTGTATAATGCAACACAGCTGAACAGCACCATGAACTACATCCTCTAAAACCATCACACAGTTGAATCAGCACTTCTCTAAAACAGTTTAAATAATAACTGAACATAAATTCTATGGAGGAGGATTTATTGCAAGACTGCAGTGTTAGGCTTAATTTGTTTTAGATTGCCAACTGAGTGAATGTTTGCTGGGGCATGTTTTAGCATGTCATGACACCCAGACCTGCCCTCAATGTGTCAAGGAGCTAAACAGTTCTTTGTTTGGAGAATGATAATGTGTGTGTGTAGAATGAAGTAGCAGTGTTTTACTGTCCTTTATCTGCTCCATTTACAATTACAGTAGGTGTTTTAGAAACTGTTGTCTAGCTCTGCACAGCAGTTGAGTTACACACACTGTAATAACTATTAAAACTTTGACTTCAGGGAAAATAGACAAGATGCTTATGCAAGCCATCCCTGTTCATAGGTAATCCATTTGACTAATCATTTAACTTTGATGTGACTGATGCTTTGTGTTTATAATGCATTGTGGCCACCCGCAAGTGGGATGTTAGTTGATTTTCTGTGGATGGAAAAATCTATTATTAATGACAACAGTGCTACTACTATTACTACTACTGCTTATAAAAATAACAATCTGTTATTAGTCACTTTTGTTAAAAGATTTGTTCATTTGAAGCAGTTATTATTTTTAATTTTTATGAAAGGCCGTGACAACTCTGCCTCAAACTTGAGCAGAAACATGTCTGAGTATTTAAAGCATGCATGAGTGTTTAGAGCATGCATGGTGATGCAGTCTCACGAAATCGATATCTAAAATTCAAGGTGAAAAAAAGACATTTTACAGAGACACAGCTTGGACTAACACACGACTGTCCCGTGACTGTTTCCTGTGACTGCTCCTCTTATGTGCCATCATCTGCTTTCCTCTCCTCCTTAGCCCTCCACCAGAGATCCGGCGGTGGGGTAACCTGAAGGAGACCCTGTTACGGTTCCAGCGTACACACGACTTCAACGCTACGTTTGAGGCGCTGACGGTTGGTGAACTGGCTGGTGACTACTTTAACGCTTTGGGAAGTCACCGACAGGAGCTGCTGAGACAACATGTAGGTTCATGTTTAAACTTTATGATTATGAATATGAGATAATTTAATGTAAAATCACATAAAAAAAATTGTATGTGTTAGCATCATAGGAAATTACCAACAGTTCTTGAATTTGTCACTTGAATGCGAGGACACAGTCTAAACCATCTGTATCTCTGCAGGTGTATCGCTACCTGAGTGCCTTCCTGTTGGATAGCGGCGTCAAAATAGAGTCCTGTGACCGATACTCCTCAGAGATCAACGGAGCAAAGATAACCTCAACGAGGCACTGGTAACCACTCACATATTTAATATTATATTTGTCAAGGCAGCACTTGGCTGAATAACAACTGGCGCTGTTACAACAGCGTGTTCTGTTTGAATTGTAGAGATGTGACACTCAAATTGTTGCTCTGCAGGTTTGCAGGAGAGCGGGTGGAGGTCCTGCTGGGCTGCATCGCAGAGCTGAGCCCCACCGACAGTGCAGTGCTGAGGGCAGGAGTCAATGACTTCAGTGTGATGTATTCCACACGCAAACGCTGCGCTCAGCTCTGGCTTGGGCCTGCAGCTTTCATTAACCATGGTGAGTTTGTTTGCATTCGTGACTCATTTTTAATCAGTGCATGCACACATACACACAGATGTACCAGTTCAAAATTTTTATAGTTGATAGGAGCGCTCGCCTGTGAGTTTCATCAGCTGAACACTTCACCAGGAGTACATTTTTAAAGAAGCAGCCTGTTAGTAGCCAATTGTCAACAAAGAGTAAAGGATATACCAACAATCAAAACACAAGATTGGAAATTTGTTAACTTCTTCATTATCCTTAAGGGGAAAAAAGATCCCTGATTTGTTTAAATTCTACGGTTCCTTGCAGTACTTTGGAAAACAATCTGCTTCACATAGATAAACAAGTATGTTGTGTAGTTTAAATCAAGAACACAGATTTATCAAAAATCAGTTTTGCACCAAAGAGTAAATGTGCAGTGATTCCGGTATAATAGAGAATTGTTTTTTTCTTTTTGTTGTCATGTCTGAATCTGAATCATAAATATTGCCACAAATCAAAAATTGTCCAGTACAGTTTAGTTGACAAACTAAATTATTTGGCAGTAATTTGGTTGTTACTGAATAATTTTATCTTTTAAGTAAAAATGAATGCACTGATTCCAGCCTCTAAAATGTGAAATCATTGTCCTCTATGATAATACGATAATATTTTTGGGTTTTGGACTGTAAGAAAACACGACAAGGTCTCGGGCAAATTGTGTTGGATCGTTTTTATAGATCAAATGATTAATATGTTAATTTCACACACAAATACAGAAATAATCAGCAGATTCATTGATATTGAAAAGAATTGTTATTTGCAGTCCTAGCTCAGGTTGTGAAATTAGTCTTTTAAATCGCAGTCACAGAAATCATTACAGCAGATAAGCACAAGCAGCTTGCTGTTCACGTGTCAGTCAGTGGCGTGAACTGAATTGTAATTTGTGCAAAAATTTGTTCCGTCCACTCAGAGGGGCGGTTTTTGACAAGATCTTTTAATAACGTTTCAAAGTTAATCAGCTTAGCCTTTGAGCCTTTGTAAAATGAATTCAGTACAAACCAGCTGATCAAGAAAACGTCGAGTCCTTCATTCATTGCTGTGATTGAGTTAATAACTTGAAATCTTTTATCTCTGTGTTTGTCTCTCTTCGTTTGTCCTTTTGGGTTGAAGACTGTAAACCAAACTGCAAGGTAATCAGCGATATTCATTTATCAGGAGCTTTGACAAATTGAAATTATTTATCTGTTAATCTGACAAACGCTTACATTTTATTTGCTTAATCTAGGACAATTTATTATGGAGAAAATTTGCATTTTAAAAATTGTAGTTTAGATACAGACTAACACTCTTCTTGTTTCCTCACTGCTGTGTTGTTTAATGTTGTGTCCCATGGGCCAACCAACCTTTGTCTTTGTGTTTTGCTCTGTTTTTTTTTTTTTTTTTTTTTTCCACCCGCCCAGTTTGTCCCTGGTGAGAAGAATATCGCTTGTGTTGAAGTGATTCGACCCATCTCACCTGGGGAGGAGATCACGTGTTACTATGGTGCCAGCTTTTTTGGCGAAGGCAATGAAATGTGTGAATGCTGCACCTGTGAGAGGTGTGTCCATCATCTGATCAGACATTGTCTTTGTTGTTGCTTGGTTCTTGCACAAAACTGAAGGTTTTGTTTATCAGATAGGAAAAAAAAGTGGTCAGCTTATTAACTTAAATTTGCTTCTTGTTATTTTAACTGCCTCTTTAGGAATGGAGAGGGTCACTTCAGACACAGAGGGAAGCAGCCTGAATGTGAAGAAACAAAGGACCCTGTGGGACAGAAGTACCGCTTGAGAGAGCGATATCTTCGTCATCACAGAGAGAAGGGTCACTTTCCTACAAGGCCGACTACAACAGGAATACACTCAGGTATCTTTAAAGGTAACCGGTCAAGGATTTTCTCTAAAATGATCTTTATCAAATCAGCAATTACCAGCCACAGCACTGATGAAACTGCTAAGTTCTAAGTTAAATATTGTCAGTCAGCTAATTGAAACTGAAGATGTGCATTGCTGGCTTTCTGAAAGCCCCGTCAGCAACACAGAAGTGGCTCAAAACCAGCTAACAGGGATATTAGTTGTATATCGTAATTATACAGCAGTAATGTCAAGAAAAACAGCTTGTGATAGTTAAAGCTCGACAGTGTGCTCATCACTTCAGTGGTTGTTAAATGCACCATCAAATTGAAAGCCTTAAGGACAGTCATTACTGATTGTTCATAAAGGTCCATTCAGCTCAAGATACGTGCAAACCTCAGCACAACTCAAACAAAATTAAGAGAACAGAATATCTCTTAACCATCTCTTTTCTAAAAGGTAGATTTCAGTGCATGTTGTATAACCTTGAACAGACTGGATATAATACTTATTCAGCTGCTGTACAAGTGTTAAAAATATTTTTATATTTTTACTTATTTGTGTTTGTTTCCAAAAATGTCACTTGACTGATTTCTATGGAGACCGCATGCAAACTAATTATGGGGCAGCTTTAATCATGCTGTGACCATTGTGTCCAAGTTTAAAATATTTCACTTCAAAATATGCGTGTACTTGTGTTTTCACAAATTTCACAAAGTAGAATTGCAGTGTTGTGTCCCAGCGCCATAGAATTCAGGCCGAAAATCTCCACTGCATTATCTCCAGCTGCAAAATCATTAAAGTCCACTGAACATCTCAGACCAGAAACAAGACCAGTTGATGCAGTCAGTCAGCTGTTAATGAACAACCCTGCCTCAGTGTTTGGAAACAGATGGAAACATAGCTCTGTAATTACTGTGACTCTAATCATCCAGAGCTTGTCCAAATACATGTTTGAAATATGATCCAAACTGAGGCAGTGAGACTCCATATAATACAGAGCCTGCTAACATGTTTACTGAGATTGCTGGTAATATTCAAGATATGTTCTTCTTGTTTTTATCTGTGTGGTTATAATTACTCTGCATGTGCTTATGTAACTATAGCAAAACAAAGGATTTACCATGTAGGATTTAAAATAATTAGATGACTTAGACAAGGAGCAAGGAGACAAAGAACATCATAAACATTAACAAGTGAGACCACACTCAAATACAGTAGACTCAAACTCTTCATTAGGTTTAGTAAGGTTTCTTTAAAGTTATTGAATAATATATGTAGGTAATTACTTATTTCATAGCAGGTGCTGTAGTTCTGATTAGATTACATGTGTCCGCAGTCACATCTCGGCTCAGGCTCTGGGCTCAGTCACTCAGGTCATATTTTAATGCAATTTTAAAAATTGTTATTGTTTAAATAGACATGATTTTCAAGCGCTGCTTATGTTGAAAACGTATAAATCAGCAGAAGAAATGCTTTTGTATTGAGCAGCTTCATGTTCATCTGCCTTTTTTTTTGCTGTTGTCTTTCATAGCCATCCCCTCAAGGAATTCGTTCACCCAGCAGATGAGGAGAAATGCCTTGAAGAACAAAAAACTGAGTCAAACAAAGAAGTGGAGACGAGAGAAGCACAGACAGTCAGGAAAGCACCCTCTGAAATCCTCCACGGTCAGACAGCACCGGACAGTTCCGCTTTTGTCCCAGGTTACACTGAGGGACCTCAGTATCAGAGTACGGCGCCACTCAGTGGATTTTTTACTCAACTGTAAGGATCCAAAAAGCAAAGAAAGGGCTTTGCTGCAAGAACTGGAGGAAGTGAAGCCAAAAGACAACAGGCTGAGTGAACTGAATTCCACTGGTGAAGAAAATAACAGCAGTGAGGTCAACTTGAAGCCCTTCACTCTAAATTCCTCCATGTCAGTTCATCAGGAAAAAAGACCTGCAGTAAATAGCGCTGGTCTTAATGGGAAGTCTGTCAAAGTGGTGGACAAGCAGGCAGTCCACATAAGGACCTCTACAAGAACGAGGAGCATGGTTCACACCAGGCTCGCACGTCAGACAGGGTCCAGTAGCACAGCTAACACTACAGCGGTTTGTCAACCTGTTGAGACTGACAAAATCTGCAGTGCAATAAAACAGGAGAAGACTGAAAAAGCAATCACAGAAAGTCAAAGCAACAGGTGCAGCGGCGCTGAATCCTGTGTCAACGATACGGCTAAAAATCCAGCTGCTGAGCAAATGGCGCACAAGACCATCAGAACTCCTTCTCCATTAGTTTGTCAGAGTGTCACACATGGATCAAAAAAAGCTGGGGACAATGCACTGATATCACTGAAGCAATACCTTACAGTCAACCTAACACGGTTAACAGTGCCACAAAATGTAGAAGCAGAAAAGACGTCTGAAGACAGGAAAGCAAGAGTGGATATAAGAGGAAGGAGCAGGCAGAGCCAGTGTCCTAGTCCCGCGACGCTGACAGTACAGTCAGAGAAAAGAGTGTCCAGATCTCAGCAGAGGCAGGGTGGAGGATCAGAGATCTGCACAGCTGAAGGTAACAGAGGGGTGAGGGAAATGTTTTTCAAGGCTATCGATAAAGTAAATGTAAGGAAGCAACATGCAAGTGAAACTGTGGGTGAATTATGCCACAGGGAGAAACAGGGGAATGACAAGGTTATTGAAATACAAACTGTGCCAGAGGAAGAAAAAGGTTGTATACAAAAGAAACAGCAGGATCTTGTAAAAAGCAAAATTGAAGGGAATAAAGAAAAGAGAAATGCTGTATCTGCGGTTATGGAATGTAGAAGTAACAGAGCCCTGGAAGGAGTTAAAGAGTCCGAATGTAAAATAGTGTCCAGTGAAAAAACTACAAGACAAAATAACATTCAGCATTTTAAAAATAAAGTAAAGGATGCATGTAAGGAAGAGGGAGCTGATGAACTATCGGAACAAATGGCAAGAAGTGTGAGTAAACATCTAGTAAGTAGGCTTGGAGAAGCTATTGTCATAAAGCAGGCAAAGGTTCTGCTATCTGATATTTTAAGACAAGATAAAGGTAAGATATTACAGGGAGGTATTGAAGGAAGAGGGTTTTCTACCTCGGTCTCTAAAGAAATGCAGTTTGCTGAGGAGAAAGCAGAGCAACCTGAAATAAATGGAGGCAGGTCTCATCGTTCAGAGCAGAGGAGCAATATGCGAAGACGAAAGCTGATGCCAAGAGCAGCGAAAACAAAAGCAGAGGATAAGCAAAGCACCAAGGGACCCTTAAGCAAAGATGTTCCAGCTACAGTGAGGACTGAGTTGAGTGAGGAGAGTTTGCAGCTTCAGTCAACACAGAGGGATAACGACCCACCGGCCGTCTGCCTCAGCCCACTACCTCATAAGTCAGTAATTTCAGCAAAAGCTACGAATAATGTGCATCCAGACACCAATACACAGGCACACATACAGTCCAACATACCTCTGAAGAAACGTACATTTCGCAGTTCTGTGGAAATCGGCTCTGAACACGGTTTGAGTTCTGCTTCAGATCAAGCCTCAGAAGGAGCCGCTGAGATAAATTCGTCTGAAGTGCTGAGGCAGAACTTTGCCCCGTATTCAGAGGAGAGTGGAAAAGTGAAAAGAGAAAGTAAAGGTAGATGTAGACGAACAGAACTCCAGAAGTTAACCCCCAAAAGGATCACAAAACAAAACTCCTTTAGCAGAGTGCTTCGCTCAAGAACTAATGAAGTTCAGCGTGGCTGTTTATCGAGGAAAGTTCGAAGGTGTAAACTAAAGAGGCAAGGTGAGGAGGACATTGACAAAGCTCAGACACCAGACAGTGATAAGCTTTCTGAGGACAAACAAGCTGAGGATCCTGCTACGATCCAAGAGGGTTGTGGTAAAAAATCAACTCCTAATAAATTTCAAAAGAAAGCTGACGTGGAAACATTAGTCCAAAAAAGTGATTTAGAGGAGACGAAGCCTAGCCTTAATTTTAAGATTCGTTTCAAGAGGAGGAGAGGTAGAGTATGGGAGATGGAAAGTGCAGGATTTGAAAATATGGCATTAAAGACAGAAAAGGGAGACGAGTTGGTGACGTGCGATCCTTTTAAAGCCATCATGGATTCTGTTTCAGTTTTAAACATGGAGATGGAGGCAGCACAGGCTCATGTGCAGGCTAGTAAGAAATCAAAGAGCAGACTGCATCGTTTGAAAAAGAGAGGCGAGAGGCTGTGTGAAAAGCAAACCATAAATTTACCCACAGTCGCAAAATTAGACAAAGACCAAGACCTTAAAAATGCTGAAAATGCACATGAAACCAGTGAATCTCTTGGTGACAAAGCAGACCTTAAAGAGAAGCTTCTGCTTGGGGTCAAGCAGCTGCCTGAAAAAATGGAGCGTGAGCCAAATGTAGTCCAAGAAACAAAAATTGAGGATCGTTTTGTAAAGAATTGCTGCTTGTTTGAAACTGGGTCACAACATAAACAGGATCTACTAATTAAGCTACGCAGAAAGACAGAGGATATTTGGGAAGTGGACAGCAAAGAGGGGATCATACAGTCTGAGATTAAAGTAGAGCCCAAAGTTAAGAAGGAGAAGAAGGGTCACATTTTAGGGAAACAAAAGAAAGGCTGTCTTGAGTTTAGCAAGTTCAAGGAAGAGTTCCCATTGTCTCAGAGACTGAACAGCAAGTCAGCCCCTCTGAATACAGAACCACCTCCGTTTTCCTTGTCTCTGTCACCACTGTCTCTGTCTTCCCCGGTTAATGACAGTAAAACTGAAATTATATCCTCGGCTGCTGATAGAATCACGGAAAGGCCAGAGATGAACAGTGGAGGAAGGAAACAGAGGCACAAAATGGAGAGAACACGCAAGTGTGGGCCTGTAGAAACACCCACCACTTGTCTTAGTCACACTCTCCAACAAATTGACAACAGTCTCTCTAGGCTCTCCGAAGGCTTGTGTTCATCTCAGACTTTGGAAAAGCCGACAACCAGTTCCAGTGCTTCTAATTCTGTCATCCAGCCTCCATCACAGTTTCCTCCTTTCACAGCTGCGGATAACATGCTTTCCAGCGAGCCCAGCTTCACGAACTGCTGTGATGATATTCTGGACTTTCAGTGTCTTAACTTTGAGGGTTATTATCAGCCACAGAACATACTTCCATCTTCTCCATCAGATCTGTGTTCACTGGATCCACCCACAGATCCTTTCAGCAGTCCCCTCTCTCACAGCCCGTCTGATACATGGACTACTGAGACACCTTACCTTGGCCCCCCCAGTCCAGGAAATAACTTCACTAGTGAGGATCTGCAGTTTTTTCCAGGTCTGATTTCTTCCAAAACTGACTCTGTTTCTCTGGAATGTGAAGCGAAAGATACCTCTAGAGACAGAAACCCATCCAAGCCCAGTTTCAGTTTTTCAGCGCTCCATAACACTGACTTTACTGCTAAGGATCGAAGTATCAGTAAAAATCCAGGAATGAGGCTGTCCAAAGAAGACCTCAGAACTCCGTCTTTTTCTATGGTTGGCAAGCCTAGGGTATTTGGTTCAACATCATCTGCTGTTACATTTCAAAATCCTGTTACTCTAACCCAACCCTCCATCAACATCAAGCCGAGCACCAGTCACTTGAAAGCCCAGACTAACTTTAAAACCCAGGGTCCCTTCCATCGTATGACCATTCCCAGTAAAGCTCAGCATTTTTCAAGTAGTAGTCAGCCAAACGCAGTCAGAGGAGTGTCCCAGAGTTGCTTGACTAAGTCCGTCCCATCATCTCAAATGCCTAACAAATTCCTCTCTCCTCAGCTCTTCACTGTGAAAAATCCCAATCCTCCAGACAATCCATTCAACTTCCATGAGAAAACTTCTACAGTTATTCACCGGGTGCTTAAGTTTCAGGGGGGGAACCAGAGTCAGAACTTGTATAGTGCACCTTGTAGAGACATCACGGCTGCTGGCAGCCCGACCGTCGCGTCCAGAACACTCGGTACAAAATCAGGTGCTATTGAGAAAACTCTGCAGAGTCAGAAACTTGGTATTAGTATAGACAGTCATCATAAAGGCAACATGTCGGTTCAAGGGTTTGGAAAAGATGTCAGCCATCTTGGTTTGTCCAGCAATCTCAACAGGTCCAGCCCTCATTTCAATAAAATCAACTCCTCTTTCCCTCAGTCTTTTAGTAAGAGCAAGATGTCATCTGATAAACATGAAAGTGGAGAAACCAACATGGCGTGCAAAAACTTTTCTGCACTGCCGAGACCCTTCTTCTTTCCAAGCAAAGTGGCTGAGAGTTATTCATCACCACAAGACAAGACTTTTAAACACGATAAATCCACTCCGTCAACCTCAGACAAACACCAGCCGTGCTACACTCAGCAAGACCCTTTTGATTTCAGCTTTGGCTCGTCTCTTTCGCCTATGTCTCAGCACAACAGCCCCCAAGTGGTCCACAGTACACCTCCTGGTACGCCAGCACCAGCAAACAAGAGCCACTCCTCAACCTCCTCAGCCTCTTTCCCCTATGGCTGTCAAGGTCCTCCTTACGTACTAAACTTCAGTGGAGATCATTCATTGACCTTGGGTCTCAGGGATGGGGTTGATGGTTACCCAGGACTCAGCTCTGCAAACTACACCTACCATTGCCTGATGGAACCTTCAGGCACACAAGGGCGACTGGTTCTTGAGCCCTGCGGTCCCCAGCTTTCAAACCCACCGTCTTTTTCCTTGGGTGGATTTTCAGGGCTCAAAGGTCAGGACGAACATTGTAGGAAAGACATGCAGCAACAGTGCCAGCCCGGGGAACACCAAGGTGCGCCACACTACGGACCTGTCACCACATCTCACTCCATGGGTGCCACAAAACCCAAGAGGGTGAGGTTAGTGGTGACAGACGGCACAGTAGACTTAGATCTCCAGTACTCGGATTGATTTATACCCGCCGGAGTCACTGCATACATTTGGACGTTGTTTTGCTCAAAGGGGATTATACAGTAATCTGCCACAAAATGTTTTTGTAAACACGGTTATTCATAGTCTGCCGGTTATTAAAGCCCATTGACTGATTGACGTTTTTCTAAATGATTATTTTAACGGACTGTTAATATATGAATGTACAGGGTTTTATGTAAAGCGTGCGAGTCGGTGTGTTTTAGCTACTGTATGAGTTTTTAAAACTGAAGTAGCCACTGCATATTTACTGAACACACCAAATTTAAGAAAACAAAGCATTAAATATATTTGTGACTCGGAGTTTGAACCTACACGTGTAAACGTTGAAAGCCCTCTTGCTGTACTGTAACATAGCTGTATGAATTTTTCTATACCATGTATGGCAGTAGAGACAGGAGCACCATCATTGGTTGCCGGTACTTGTATTGGTGGGTTTTAAAATGGCAGCTTTGTGCCTCAGTCTTTGATATGTTCTTGTGACTTTTTGAAGCACCTGTTGAAACAGTCTACCCTCGTTTTTATACTCACCGTAAGCTCTTTTCTCACTTTGTGTGCGTTGTGTGTGCGTGGGTGTGTGTGTGTGCATGCGTTCGGCAGGCAGGTCTTGAGGGATCAAAGTAAGGCGTGTTGTCGTACCTGGTGGTGTAACTGATTTAAGTACGATCATTAGTCATTAGTGCATATATGAAAGGCCCGTGCATGAACAGTGTACAGTAAAAATGGATTCCAGACCTGAAACAATATATATATTCTAGGATAACTCTTCTGGGTGAAGATGTGTGACGTGAATTGCAGCTTTTCACAGCTGCTCTGTTGAGTACCCATGTGGATAGGTGAGTGGGAGAAACTGCAATATGTTGATTTTTTTTTTCGGGCCAGTTGTGCTTCATGGATTGAGGGATAGTACAAAATTAGATATTTGTAATGGGAGTTCTCCCAGTTGGGAAGTTAAAGAGAAATGTTTAAATATTGTCATGTTGCATCACAAAAAGTGACAATCTCACAGAGGAAATCACTTTCGCCATTTATTTGGTTTTTGTTTTTTCCCAAAGAAGGAACAGAAGGATTAGTTGTGCGTCACCTGCAGTAGTTAGTGACGATGGAGCTACGCATTCATAGGTGTTTATGTTGTAACCAGAGGTATTTGCTGTCGATTGTGGAAGTCACGTGAGCATTCCCCTCATGTTGTGATGTCCTGTACTCTGAACCCATTTGACATCGGTGGGCAGGAGTGTTCAGTTAGACTGCACAGCCTTATATTACTACCATGAAAATGTACTGTCTTGATATGGAAAGGCCAATTATTTATTTTAATATCCTCATTCTTGAAATGGTGCTTTAATGTAATTTATATTTCACATTGATTGTTCAAACAAGGTTTTTTATTATTATTTAATGGGACAAAATACTGAACTGAGTATTTACATTGAGTATTTAATTTCAAAGCCTTTGACATTTTATCCATTTTGTTTTCAGTTGGTACAGGTAAAACTTTCTCTGTCTTTTTTTCTAATTGGCAGTTAGTCTTACTGAAAGTCTGCTGTAGAAATGTACAAATGTAGCATATATCATTAAAGACACAATTCTTTTTTGTACTTCCTCTCTTTGACTCTCTTCTCTCTTAAAATCTTTTTTCAGTACATAATTTCAAGAGACATAAAATTGCCAATTTCTTGCATTATTACTGTATGTGCAATTTTACAATATTATATATATATATATATATATATGTGTGTGTGTGTGTGTTTAAATGTCAGATACTCAGAGTTGAGAATTCGGAAACAGAAAATGTTTGACATTTGTGCCTGGAAAAACAACTGAAATAATTAGTCTGATTGATTAATCATCTAATTGTTTCAGCTCTGATTCCGATTCAGATTCAACAAATCAAAATTCTGAATAGCAGAGACTCTTTTTTTATGTCACTGGTCTCTAATTTTGTTAGTTTGCTCAAATTGCCTCCTGCAGTTCCACCTGACATAGGTTTATGAAACTATTATAAAGCACTAAGTACATTTACTCTAGTACTGTTCGTAAGTAGCAGTTTTGAGGTACTTCTACTTTACTCGAGTAATTCCCTTTCATATTTCTTCACTACATTTATCGAACAACATTCGCAGATTCAGATTATTAATGCAAAATATATCGACGGATAAATTATGATGTAATATTTATAAATATTTATGATTGTTATTTATAGATTAAGTTACTGAGCAGTATATAAAGTTAATATATAACTTAATATATATTAAGTATAATATATATTAGTATAGTATATAACTTTATATATACACACACACACAAACACACATATATATATATATACACACACACACACACACACACACACACATATATATATATATATATATATATATATATATATATATATATATATATA